>BPLS01020579.1:11563-48775 GCA_019656275.1 Rhododendron kiyosumense | reverse complement strand
ATGCTTGTTATTGGAAAATTTGATGAGAATACTTGAAATGTTGCTTGGTTCTTGAATTGTTTTATTAAGTAAGGTATTTCCATGGTCAAATTTGTAATTTTGGTATACGTTTCTCACCTGAGCTTCGGCTTATGAAAACCTTTTCTAATTTTCCAGGTTATTGTAGATAGCAAGTTGAGGGCTGGATGTGTTGTTTGGTTAGCTATTGTAAATAGCATGTCTGTAGAAAGGAGCAGGAACGTTGTGTAGTTTTGGGACAAGTAGTATTGTAAATTATGTTTAACTATGTTGTATAGACACTCTGGAGTTGTATGAATAGTCGCTTCTGCTATTTCTCTTTATATGTTATTTAGTATGCTCTGAATGGTAAAAGTGTTGGAGGCCTTGGTGATTCCGTCACCGGCTGGTCACGTGACCCGTATTGGAGTTGGGTGGTGACATGAATTCAGCCATTTGAATGAGGGAGGTTACAATAGTAATGCACCATCATGAGGAAGGTTACAGGAGTTACAGATTTCCACAATCAATACGTCTATTGATTGTGGTGCATCCAAATTCAACGAACCCGAGACCGGTTGTCTTGGGAGACCCTCCAAAATCCCGGTTTCATTCACCCGAAATTCCGTAAATTTCCA
This sequence comes from Rhododendron kiyosumense, assembly GCA_019656275.1. Taxonomy (NCBI): domain Eukaryota; kingdom Viridiplantae; phylum Streptophyta; class Magnoliopsida; order Ericales; family Ericaceae; genus Rhododendron; species Rhododendron kiyosumense. The sequence goes on along the minus strand of BPLS01020579.1, from coordinate 48,140 downwards.
ACAAACCAGACCGTTACAAATACCCACAATCCTAGTCGGGTCACATTTGAAATAAGGACATTACGAGTCAGTTAAAAATGGGAAATCGATTGGGCCACTGAACCCGTCGTTGGAAAGCAAAGACATGGCAAAGTTTCGGGTTTCGCAATTATAAGTTGTTACTAGGAGAGAGGCGGAATTGAGAGCGGAATGGGTTTGTAGATGTTTGGCGATAAAATCAGGGGTTTCGATGAGAGCGTACCAGTTTTGGCATACGGAAGAGGGATTTCACTGGCAATCTCGATAGGATATCAATCATCATCTCAATCGGAAGATGGAACGTCGTCCTTGCCTCGGTGGATTTGCTACACGCCATAGCTCCCTCTCCTCGTCTTCTTCTGATTATGGATCACGACTACAACCACCACAATGCACAAACTAGGCAAAATTACCCCAAAACCATACGGATTTGACGGAGCAATCAAAGTCCATCTTAAACCCAAAAAGAAACTAATAAATCTCAACCGTCCATCTTAATCTCAACCGTCTATTTCAACTTTAACACCAGACCGAAAACCCCGAAAAAACGGAGCAGACCAAACCACCCCAAACGAGCAAACCAAGCTTATCAAGTTGGTATGCTCACCCTCCTCCCTCATTGGAGGCAAGAGTTTGAGCCCCGCGAGGGACGAAGGTGGGATTCAAAGCTATGAACAGCCTCTGAATGAATCCTTGTGAACTAATCTATTGATGTACTCCATATAAACTATGGAGGAAAAAAAAGAACCACCCCAAACCGATTTTGGTCCATTTTTTTGGTCGGGTCCAAACCTATCACTCCAAAAACCGAACAGAACTGAATCATGAATTTCTTCAAGAACAAATCACGAAATTCTTCGAGTTCTTCACGAAATCCTCACATCCAGTTCCTTCAGCGGATGGATCTATAAGAATTCACGTATCCCAATATCAACAAACTGGACTCGAATAATTCTGTATGAATCGCTAAATTTGCTAGAACACAAACGCTGAAGAGAAAATGATCGATACTATCACTAGGCTACAAAGACAGACATATCAAGGAAACAGGCAAACTTACTCGATCTTTTTTTATAGCCATATATATACAATCACAAACATTCCCAGCTTAGACATACTGATCTTACAATTCTACTTGGAAACTTGACAAAAGGTTCATGATCACCCGCGGTGATTTAAGGCCAACTGAAACTGCGGAAGAACTGAGTAATGCTAATGCCAACAGCGCAGAAGGCCAAACAGAAAGCAATGAACTTCCACGGAGAAGCAAAATATTGGCGTCTCACGTGTGCAATGTGCTTCGGCCAAAAACTCCTCCTATACTTGTGAGCTCTGCTGCAGATTTCAGCAAAGAAGAACTCTCCTTCTACAACTTCCTTGCATAGCTTGTTGAATAGATTGGTGGCGTCCTCACTAGCACCCAAGCAGTTTCGCAAGATTCCGGCCTTCTCGAGCACTTGGACGTCTTTATCAGAGTCCATGAGCATGTCCATGAGTATTGCATAGGACGTAAAGTGCTGAGGAATGCCAGAGCAACACTGTTCAAAGGCAATGAGGTTCCTGAGGAATGACTCCGTCGAGTCTTCCATTACAAGTGTTGGGATTTCAAAACTAGCGCTGCGACACCACCAAAATGGGCCTTCAGGTTTCTTGAACTTGACCTTGAACAGATCGCCTGCTTCGTTACCGCGTACAAACTTGACTCCTGCATAGATGAGTTCTGTCGCGAAAGGCATGATTTCGTAATGTTCATTCTTTCCCGTTGGATCAGGAGGAGGGAGGTAACCATCATGTACTTTATGGAGGATATGATGGTAGCGATGATTAGCAGCAGGACGACTTGGAACTTCTTCAGGTTCATAATTTTCCATTTTGTTGCCAAAAACCCTTAGGACATGGTCGTCGGTGGAATTCCCTTCTGGTCTCATCTTCTTGCCAAAGTAGAGAACGAGATAACTGGTGAGCGAAAGAAAATACGGCCCGATTGGGATCCGACTCATAGTGAGCGGGAACAATTTCTCAAGTACTAAGAACGGGATCTGGTTCTCTAAAAGTAGCAAGTCATGACGTACGGTGTAGTATGTCAAATTGTTGCCAAAAATAGGATCTCCCGTTCGTAGACCCTGCTTAATTTTTGAAATGCAAAGTTACTACTACTACTACTACTAATTAAGTTCGTACATCCTTGTTTTTTGCACAAATTATTTGTAATTGACAATATTACACTTCAACAAAAGTAGTTTTAAGTGATATAGAACATGTGAAAGCACAATTTCATAATTAACTGGACGGTGCCAAGTCTAGGAAGTCCAAACAGTGACCATGCCACGCCTAGGAAGCCTAAACGGTATTTAATTTCAGATTACGTACCTGATTTGGTAAAATTCGGACGTGCTTGAAATGGGTCCAAACTTGGTGGGCTTTTTCGCGCTACGGTCAAGACTCACGACCTTAATATCATAGACTTTGTCTTTCTTCGTGTGGATTCAAAAAATTATTCGTAGCTACGAGTTCCTATCTCGCTTGGATTAGTACACTAACTAATCTCTTATGAATTACGCTGCGTCACTAAGGCTGCGTTCTTGTAAACTTATTTTGAAACTTATTTCGGTGTTTTTTACTTTTAATTTGTAATTTTTTGTTTAGCTTTTGTATTAATTTTTGGGATTAATCATTCGTCTCGACGAGACGAATCAGAAAAGCATAAAGATATGGACAGATGTTGAAAAAATTCAAATAAGATGGCACTTTAGATGAATAAGACAATTGTTTAATATTTTTTTCTTCTTTAGTGAACCTTTTTTTGCTTTCGGTCATAATTTTTTATTTTTTAGACTTCTCTCATCGAGACAGATGATTAATCCAAAAAATATCACTTGAATATAACAAAAATTCAAAAACAATGAACAAAACACAAAAAGCAAAAAAAATAATTAAGTTTACAAGAATGGGACCTAATGCAGTGAAATCTAGATACGATATTATTTTTCCTTGCAAATGGTTGACATTTGGCGAGGAAAAACAATTTTTTGTTGACAATAATAAAATAGAGTATTGGGTTGGAATTGTTATGAATAGTAAAATCCTCTAAATCTTTTTTTATTATATAAAATAGTATTTTGATCCTCCAAAAGGAAAATTTGGAAGATGTTGGGTACTTGGGTTGGAGATGCTCTAAGAAGTAAGAGAAATCTTCATTTTGAGCACATTAAATTATAAGGAATGGTACCATGCGGGCCATGCGGCATGGATACTTGTGTCATTGAATAATATGATCGCAAAGATACTAAAGATTATTCAAGCTAATCTTTGAAAATCAACGTACCAAAAATTCTTCTGTAGTTCGGGTCCTTTCAACTTGGATTCTTGACTCCAACACTGAAAGTAGTTCAGTAGAAGTTGTTGTTGTCTCCTACACCATATAATACAGATTCAACCAAAAAAACTGTGCCTATAAAAAAAGAAACTTGCTTAAAATTCAATGTTATCACCCGTTCATCTACATATTTTTTAAGGTAATTGATTCATTTTGGATAGCACGTACTTGTACAGTAGTACTTATGACTTATGAGACAATAGACATCCAATAAGAGCAGAAGAACTTTTCCAGAAGAACTTTTCTTTTTTCTATTCCAGCACATCGCTGGATGTCTTTTCTCCTTTACTCAGCTAAAGAATTCTCTCATAGGCTCTGCAATCGTTTACCTCCATGTACCATTTTCGAGTTTTAATAAAAAATTTGCTTCCAATCGAAAAAATAAGATCAAAAGAACGACTGAAATCAATATTGTTTTGACCAAAGAAACGTTTTCTACGCCTGTCAAATTTGTTTAAATTGTCTAAGTGCTATATTCATCTAAGAATCGTATATATATGGAGGGGATAAAATAATATAGTGTATTATTTATGGAGGACAGGTGAACCCATATTGATGTGACTTTTATGGAGAGTAGACAAAAAAGTACTCTCTCTGTTCCATATTGAGAGTTCACCATAAAAGTTGTGTTATTTTTTAAATAAAAAAATCAACTCCTTCTGTGTATAATTTTTTGAATTTTTTAGTACCAAATTAAAGTACTAATCGAGATCTTTAATACGGTGCGAAAAAATTTTAAAAATTATGTACAGAAGTCGTTGATTTTTTTATTTGAAAATGGTAAGAGAGAAAAAGTGGAACTCTTAATGTGGAACGGAGGGAGTAGTTGGTTTAGATAAAGTATTAAAAAATGATTGATAAAATAGTACTTGGTTTAAATGAAAGACAAAATGGAGGGATAAAGTTGTTTTGTAGTTGAAATGAAGGGAGATGAAGAATGAGGTATAAGCCGTGAGAAATTTTTGGTGTCGAGAGGGTATCATGTGGCAGTACCCATCGGCAATCTCAACCGTCCAAACGTATTTTGGACGGCCTAGATTTATTCACTCTCTCTCCCCTCCTCTCACCTTATTACTCTCTCTCCTCTTTTTTTCTCTCTAATATTAGAAATCAGTGACGAAATTTTTTGCCACAAAAAACATTTTCATATGGGAAAAATTCCCACTTTCTTGCTCCCACTGGATTTCAAGCCCGGGTCTCTCGAGTTTCGCGCACAAACTCGGTCCAACTGCAACACACACATTTTCAATATATATTTGAAATATCCAATAAATAACATAAACATTTAACATTAAAATATATTTCAAATGTCATTTTGGAACCTTTAAACATTAAAATTAGCAATTTTAATTGATAAACATAAAAGTTGTAACCTTTTGTGTTATTGTTCAAACCCAATTTGAATTATCTCAATCAGAGTTTTGAGTAGAGTTATGGCCAAATAAGATTTGGCAATGAAACGCAACCTTCGCCAAAGATAATTGACCAAAAAATTATTTTTTCATCACCAAATTGTTCCCCAAATTAATGGTGTTGAAAATATTTTTCGTCACCTAATTGTCCCCCAAATGGTGATGAAAAAATATTTTCGTTATCAAATGGTTATCATTGGTGACGAAAATATTTGTCTCCTTTTTACACTTTGGACAATAAAAAATATATTTTGTCGTCAAATGGGTACCTTTGGTGATGCAAATTTTTTTCCCTTCGCCAAATAGGTATAATTTGTGACGAAATAATTTCGTCGCAGAAGTTGTCAAAACAGTGACGAATTTATCTTTTCGTCGCCAAATACACTCATTTAGCGACGAAATTCGCCACCTTTTTGTTACCGAATATATATTTTCTTGTAGTGAAGTCCGGTTTTTTACAAATTAAAAGTAATTCTGTGCATATTTTTTCAAAATTCTTCGCAGCAATTTAAAGATCTTAATTTTAACAAACATTTTTCACAATTTCAAATGGAGATGCTCCTAACTTCCTTACCTTTGAGTAGCCATTGTCTGAACCTACTATTGGATGAGATGAGCCAATATGACGGATAATCCAATTGGAGCTGGTGATCAAAAGATTTCTGTAGAGAAGTTCAAGGATGAAGCAACCATCAACCAACACCATTTCCACATCCAGCGTAACTTCTTCTGCATAGAATTTCTTTGCATGGTCTACGGAGTTCTTCATTTTAGTCACACATTCTTGTAACAATGAGAACCTTTTGCCCTCGGAGTACCGGATCCTCTACTCCTTCGGTAGTCAGTCGACAAAGTAGTTGATTTGCGTAGCTCATTTTGACTTTCTGCATAGGCGTTTGGAGATGTTTGTCATTCCGATGAAGAGGGCCGATAGCAATGAGCCGAGGGGTGTGGGCACTTGGATTCAACTTACGAAGCTCTTCGGGCACCCTGTAAATGCAAGCTGATGAGAACAAGGATTCGGCTTTCTGGGCACCTTTAAGGAGTTTCGCACTGATGGTCGATGTTAGGCACTCCACGCAGTCCTTCTCCCCTTGGCTCATTTCAGTTGGGTGGATTTCCATTTGATCAGAAATCAAGAAGTAGTTGTGATTATACTTGGTGGTAGTGTTTTGTGAAAATGGTTTCGGATTTTTTCTTACTTGGGTTTGAGCCAAAAAACAGACCCTCTCCTGGGATAACACTCACAGTTTAATGGGTGCACTCTGCTTATATTTACAGAAAAAACTGTCCAGAATTTATTCAAACAAATGTGTAGGCCTACCTAGCTGTCTTGGGGCCTACTCGAAATGAATTTCGTCATTAAGGCCCTCGAAACTTCTCCTCAACTAGTTTTTTCATTTTAACTAGGGTTTTTTTTTTCTTGAAAGGGTATATAAAAAGATTACAAAGATTAAACGGATCTCGAACACAACGTACGATATACGTACGCCACCCGAAACACAAACCCTGGCAAGACGCCAACCAAAAACTACCACATCAACTAGGGTATATTTCTCAGATCACTTTAGGTTTTTTACAAATGCAATAACCTCTTCTCAAGTTTCTGAAATGTCATGACTATCCTCCCTTTTTTTTTTAAAAAAAACTGCTAGCTATGGATATAACCCACACCGAACCGTTCATTTCCCTTTTACGTACACTTTTATGGATGGGTTTTATGTACCCTATCAAACCTGACGCCGAGAAATTCACAAGAGATTAGTTAGTGTACTAGTCCAAAAGATAAACAACTAATCGCAACGAGCAAATATTGCGCACAAGAAGAAAAAAGAGAATCTCTGCAATATTATTCATTAAAAGCTGCATAAACTCTAGGTTACACACCCTTATATAGGCCGAAACCCTAGAAATCCTAAAAGTAAATGTAACACCCCGTCCCACATCGGAAGTCTACATGGATGATCTTGGGCATTGGTGGCAGTCAGCGAAGCAGTATTACAAAGATAAGCAGAATGAATTAGTATGGAGCAATTTCAAAAAGGATTTTGAGGAGAAGTACATTCCACCCGCAGTTAAAGACCAGATGCAGACTGAGTTTTTAGCTTTAAGGCAGGGAAATATGTCAGTGGCGGAGTATCAACAGAAGTTCGATGAATTGTCAAGGTATGTAGGAGTTTTGGTGGAAAAAGAAACAGATAAGGTGTGGCATTTTCAAAGGGGGCTTCGGTTTGATATTCAGGGAAGGGTTTCTTTACTTGATGTTAGGACACTACCTAAACTTGTGACTAAAGCCTTGACAGCAGAGAATAATTTGAAAGAGGAGAAGATGAGTGATGAGCGCCAGTTTAAGAGATCTAGAGAATGGTGGCAATTAGGACAGAACAATAAGGGTAGTAACTCTAACAAGAGGACTTGTACGCCAACGCAGTCAAATGGTGATAGGAGTGAGCAGATTGAGTGGTTATGCAATCATTGTGGAAAATCTCATTATGGTTATAGTTGTGATGGCTCGCCCAAGTTATGTTACAATTGTGGACAACCTGGACATGTAGCTGCACGTTGTAAGGGAAAAGAAGATGCAGGAAATGATATTGATGCGTCTGAGGGGCAAGGTGCAATTCATTTTATCGTATCTACTAGAAACATCGTTGTTTAATTTATTAGTAGGCCGTGTTAATTTTAGTTTAGCTACTTTTCTGAATTTCGAGGACGAAATTCTTTTTAAAGGGGAAATGATGTGACGTCCCACATTTTCAAATAAAAAAAAATTAATATCTTTGACACAAATAATTAAATCTTTCATTATTCTTTTTCAAACTTCTTGCTAATAAAAAAAAAAGAAGAAGAATAATAATAATATTGGGTTGATTGTGTAATTAGACTAGATAAGTATTAAGTTTGAACGTGGGCAGTTTATTAGGGTGAGGAAACCTTTGAGAAGTAGGATTGTTATTTCTTTTCTCATTACCGAGAGCGAGAGAGAGATGCGGCAGTAGATAGAGCGACGGCGTGGAAAGGCTTTCACCGGAGTTGTGACTTTTAGGTAAGTCTCTAATTAATTTCTCTTAGATATTATATTATGTATTAGGCTTTTATGATCATATAATGGAATATGGGTTTTGTTGTTTGAGAAGTGAATCGGTGGGGCGGAGAGAGAGAGAGAGAGAGAGAGAGAGAGAGAGATGTGTGCGTGCAGGTGGTGTTGTGTGTGCATGCCGTGTGTGAAGGTAAGAAGTAATGGTGGTATTCAATTGCAAATTAAGGTTCTGGTGATTTGCATGTTGGAGTATAATTGGTTGATGGCAATTGGTTTTAGGTTTAAGAATTAATTATTAGTAGTCGTATAAGTTTAGGCATTAACAAGTTACAGTACAGTGGATCATTCGAACACTTGTAGATTTATTTGTTTCTTCTGTTTGCAATACAGACTAGTGGATTGTTATCAACATCGCAATTGGTTGCATTCTTTCAGACTTAAGGTGAGTGGTTAAGCATGTGATCCCTTTCTTGGAATTCTCTTGAGCCTATCAATTCTTGACAGTTCGTTATTGGTTGTGATCTGATGATAATTATTCTTATTCGTTGCTCTCATAGTTATTGACAATTGACGTACCCTTTGGCATACAAGGTTAATTGAGAATATTTGTGATTGATCGATTAACCTTATTTTTATTGTCGTCGATTCATTGACTCCATGATATTATTGTGACTATACAACAACATGGGGAATAGTCCTGGCCGGCCAGGTGACTCCAGTTCACCGTTGTTCTTATGTGTTTGGGATCATGGACTATGTTTATATTTATTAAAATCCAAGGAAAAGACCCGTGAGATATCGTGGTGACTTTGGCCGCTAGGGAAAAGACTTGTGAAATACCCTGTGACTCTAGTGCTCAACGGATAGGGAAAAGACTTGTGAAATACCCTGTGACCCTATTCCGGATCGGCTTAGGGAAAAGGTCCCAGGCACCATCCTGTGGTGACTCTAAGTACGGTGTTGGATCCAACGGGCGAAGCCCTGGGGAAATATTTGGCATTTGGTAATTGGTAATTATGGTTCCCACTCCGGTTTATACTTCCGTTATCATTGTTCATCGTTCGGATATTATTGGACTCATTGATTGGTATAATTATTTTGGTGATTCGATGATTGTTCATATTATTCATTTATCTGTTATTCAATTGGTGGATACTCTTTGTTGAGCTGTTGATCATTTTGTTCAGTATTTGGTTTGCTGTTAGTATTCATTGAACCATCTATCTCCCTTATTAATTTGAAACCAGTTCTTGAAACCCTCATCATCGTTCGTTCAAAAGTATGCCATTTTGTATTATCACCCTTAGCATGCTTAACTACTCACTGAGCTCGTCAGCTGACGGATTTATTCCACATTTTTTTCCAGGTTAGTTCATGGAGCATTGTAGTGGACTCTGCGGCGTTGTCAGGACCTTTTATTTGGACCTCTAGGGCATCTGCATTTTAACTTTTATTTATTAGCTTCCGCACTTTTATTTATTGGCAGTTCATCGTGAAATTTGGGATTGGAAAATATGAGATATCATGTCATTTGCTATGGAAAAATATTGGTTCGTGTTGCACATTTATTGTAATAAAATATCCAATTTTTCTTTATTTGTTTTAAGTTGCTAAAAATATTTTTAATTAGGCTTCATGTATCATGGTTGCTACATGGTACATGGCCGGTCATGCTCCCGGATTTGGGGCGTGACAGTAAACTTGGAAAATAAAAAGTCCCAAAATTTGGGGGTTTTCCTAAAACTGAAAACGGGAATGAAAAACAAGACTTTCCCAAAAAGAATTAATATAAAAGGAATTATGATCTAAGAGTTATTAATGAAACAAATCTTTTTAAAAAGGTCAAAATAACGTAATTGAAGGCCTAAACGAATGAATTAGGCCGAAATGCACCATCGATCATCAACTTATGGTTATGAGTATTGACCAGAGAACGAAAATAAATCAGCCCACCAAGTTTAGACCTATGGAAGTGGACGGAAGACAAGAGGTTTTCAGTAAGGTCAGTGTACGAACAGTGGCAGTCGTTATCTCTAGATCGGAACTTAGTTATGGGTTCGGTTTGGAAGAATTTATGCCCCCCTAAGGTGGAAATTTTGGCTTGGATGGTTATTCAGGAAAGGGTGGCCAAAGGTTGGTTCTACTTAGTAAGAACTTTGTGTTGAACGATCAATCATGCCCGTTGTGCTCACTGCATCAGGAATCGCCTAATCATTTATTCCTCCATTGTAAGTTCTCTTGGTCCGTTTGGTCTCAAATTTTGGATTGGTGGCATTTTTTCTGGGTTTGTCCATCCACGATAGCCGGAATGGCGAGTTGGTGGTTTGATTCTAGCTTCCGCAACCTAGAAAAACACATTTGGGATGCTTGTTTCTATGCGACAATCTGGTCAATTTGGATTATGCGGAATAAAAAGCTTATATTTCAGAGCGTGACGAGCAGCTCAGAGGAGGTAGTGGATTTAATTAAGTACAGGGTGGCCATGAGGATGAAGGTTAAATTTGAGATTAAGGTGTATTCAATTGAGGAGTTCAAAGGGTTCTTAGATGGTATTCGGTTGTTAAAATTGAAATCCTTAAGGAGCCCTCATCCAATCTCCTGCTGGATGAGTGTTGCTTTGTTTTCTTTTCGCTGAGTTGAGTTAGTTAAGCTGTGTTAATCCTTGTAACCTTTTGATTTTAATAACTAGTGTCGTGGTTCGTGCTCCGCACGAATCACGTGCTCATTAAAAAATTTCGAAGTGGCACCATTGTCTTCAGGATTGGAATATGACGACGGTTACATGCATTCATTAGGTAGAAGTTCAATACCAAGAGTAGATCCGTTCGTAGTTGTTTGGATGAAACACCATGGTATTTAATTCTATATGTACACTAGGATTGATTACTAAGGTGTGGTAGGTTGATAGATCGTGTGCATGAACAAATGATTTCCACCCAACTCCTGTGAAGAATCCGTCAGCATATTCAATGGTCCATCTCCTTGATCCTGAAATTAGTATAAATTCTCTTCGGTTATGTTGATCACATAATTCTCTGAAGTGTTGAGGTAGGCTCTAAGAATGGCAAAGGGTTAAGTTAGGAATTGAAAGACTAATGGACATAGAAATGGATGTTTTATAATAAAGTTTCTTACCAATCTTTGCAAATCTGTGTATGTTAATAGTATAGCACATCTCCCAAAGTGGCCTGAGGCTCGGAACAGGCGTGGTGAATTAGCAGTTAGTATCACAGCTGCATTGACAGGTGTAAAATAACGGTAATGATTTAGTGGAGCTATAAATTGGAGAATGAATATTGGCTGTAGTCAATTTCATGTAGCAAGTCTTACAGTCGTTGGAGTTATGCATGGCTATTTCGGCATCCCATCCAATGGGAGCATTGAGTTGATGAATTGGTAAAGTAGAAGACCATTGATACTTGATCTCACATCCTTCAACATTGAATACGAAAAGATCGAATTGCAAGTGTCCAACGTAGCCAAAGAGTAGGATAAAATTGTCTTCAATACTATGTGCATGGACAATTTTATCCCAACCTTCTGTTAAGTTGCCATCTTCTATTTTCACGTACCAGAGTCGATCACCGCTGTTAATTATAGCAACTGTCTCTGGTGGCATAGATATATACTGTTTGAAGCCACGAGACATCACCTATAGATGAATGTTTTATGTGAATTGTAAAGTTTGGAGATTGAGTAAAATATCATGGAGAGGATCTCACCAATTTCATGTTGTCTTGATTGGCTGTGTCTACAATTTCCAAGAACCATGAAGGATGATTTCCTGCATAACAAAGAAGAGATGAGTTTCATTGGTTTTAGTTAAGTGATTAAGTTATTGTAATGGTTATTGAATATATTTGGTAAGATAGTCAATTTACCAATTTGTTGATGAAGATTTCGTGTAATGAATAGATTATTTGTTGAACGGTAGAACGGGTGAATGAATTTTGGTCTTTGACTGAGAATATTTGTGAGCCAACTCTTGAATTTATTGGGTCTTTTCCATTGAAATATTGTACCGAGGTCAAACAATGCTGAGTATTTCTGAATGAAAGCATAGTCTGCAATATATTTGATGTCCTCAGCATTGCATGGTATTGCTTTGGCGGCTTTTATATGGTTGCGTTTTGAATCTTGGAAGTAGTATTCTACTCCTGCTGTAATTCCATTTCTTGAACGTGGCATAAAGTAAATTTCCACAAAGTGTTGGCATGTTGATGCCAATTGATCCTGAAAGCTCAAAGCCATTACTAAAGAAAGCTGTAGATATTAAAAATAATGTGATTAGAGCGAGGCATGGAATTTTTACGTAGTATACGACAAGTAATTGTTCTGGGAAATACTTTATGTGTTGAAGTAAATAAAAGTGCTCTGCAGATTTTGGTAATTGATCTTTATAGTGAGAGTTAATGGAATGTAAATTACATGATGAAAGTGATGGCAAATCTCTGTTTGTTATCAGCTTATATCATGTTAAGTTCACTCTTTCATAAGGTTTTTTTTTTTTTTTTTGATTCATAAGAAGGTCTAGGCCCTAAGAAAGAAAAATACTGGTCTATTTCCATAAAGTTTTGTATTGTGTAATAAATGTAATGAGATGATTTTACTTGCGAGGAATCCTAAAATCAAAAAGGAACTATAGCTATAGTTAATTTAGGTTGATACATAGGTTTTGAAAAGTCTGATGCTATATAGTCTTGTATCTTGTCCATAAACATGTTGAGAAGGTTCATTCTGAAGGAGTCGGATTAAACTTAATTTAAAGTTATGCAGTAAAAACATCCATCAAAGACTCACTTTTCCTCGCGTTTTTAAGTGTTGCAATTTGCTCCTTGTATTGTAGTATCTTTCTAGGAATATGGGATTCTATAAGTGTGGCAACATTACTTGTAAAGTTTAATAGAACATAGCTTTGATTGTAAGGTAGACAGCATAGGAAAATTTAAAGGCTTTGACAAAATGAACGGGTTAGCACTTAAGTTTCTAGTTATATTGATTAAAGGATTTCATGTGGATAGTTTTGTAATAGCTCTAGCTCATTTCGTTTGAAATATATATCAGAGCAGAATAATGAAAAATCATAACAGCTATTGTTCTTGTGATCAGCATTAGATTCATATATTACAACCTAGTCCAAAGAATACACTATTTTTTTTGGTCTTGTGGTGCAAGAGTTGGGTTTTTGCAGTTATCTTTCTAATAATTACATAAAAAGGAAGGGGAACAGCTTTGCCTATTCTGTGTTTGAGATAGTGCGTGAATCTATAGGAATGGTTATGAATTGTTCATATCATAGAGCAGAGAAATCATTGAATTGGTCTTGATACATCTCTGAATTTTTTTGAAATCAGATTTCTGCGATGAAAATGCGACTTCTTTGGGCTTTATTCCAAACCATGAAATTCATTTACGAGGCCAAAACTTATGGTTTGGTGAAAGTATAGTTGCTAGTATAGTTAATGGTAAAAAAAAAGGCACAAATATTAGATGGAAATGAATGCTAAAGCTAGGATAGGTTTCATAGCAAGTTTACCTCGATTGGTTTAGGAGTGATCGGTAAAGAAGTGAATTGTTTGAATTTCTCTACCTGGATCGAGCCCTGGACAGTTTGTCGTGGAGTTTTTAGCTGGACAAGAAGCAAAGAGTAGTTAGGTATAGTTGTTTTTTTTAACCCAAAGAACAGTGGTTGGTGTGGTTAACTTGCTTGTTACTGTTTCGTATTTTTATTCTGTTTTGGATTTTTTAACTATTTGGATGGTACCGGTGATGGAAGCAACTGTTGAAGTTAGAATTTTAGGTCAGCGGAAAGATTTGCTGCATCACTAATGCAAAAGAAAGTACATGAAAATCTAGAAATATAGAAGAAACTACATGAGAATCTAGAAATGTGATGCAGTCATCATCATGTACATATACGAATACAAAATTATATTCCATTGCAATTATGGTGGAAGAAGCACGTGCAATAGTTGAGTAAATCGATGAAGCTTGTGTTTGCGATGATGTCGTGAACATTCTCTTAATGATTTTTTTTGTTTATTTGATACTCCCTCTGTCTGGATTTAATTGTCCCTAGTTCTATTCTAACCGGCTAAAAAATGAGTTATATCTTTAAATTCGTAATGAATTTCATATCGAATATAGATCTTGTTTGATAGATCTCGATTAGTTCTATAATACAATATTTTCAAAATCACGTAAAACATTATAAATTGGAAGATATAATCGATTGAAAAATGGCACGAACTCTAAAAAAGGACTATTAAATCCGGACGGAGGGAGTAATTTGTGTGTATTTGTAGATTTGTAGATACTTGACGAAATTGGCCATGATGGAGGTCGTATTGGTTCCTCCATTGAGAAACTTGCTTCAAAGGCATACCATCTCTTTCACGTTGAGCTTTCTCTTCTCTATCAAAAACTTCAGATTCACCAACGTGTATTAGCACTGAATTCGCGAAGAGATGGTTGTATCTGTTAATTGAGTAGGTGAGACATCTGAATTAAGTTGTTGCTATGATGGAATGTAAAGCTGAAAGTATTGACTGCAGATAATTATTTTGGCAAGGTGCACATTGTGTTGGAAGTTGTAATTTCTGTGGCTTGTAGTATTTTGTACGTTTGTTCGATCATGAGGTGAAAGTTTCGATATATATTGACATCAAGAGCCAAGGAAATAGAATTCATCTGAAATATTTGAAGCCTTTTGTTTATTTGATGGAGTAAGGATGCATCTAAAATGTATCAATTGGCATCTAAGATGCGTTCAGAAAAGGCTAATGTTGGGTCGTTTTGAATCGTTGGAGTGGTTTTACATGTACCCCGAAATTTTTAGAACTTAACATGAAATAGAATTTTTAGTTACCTTTGGCAAAGCAAAAAGAATATAGACCAATAATATTAATGGATATGAAACAAAGGTCGATGACCTACATAGATATACGCAAGAGCAAGGTTTACAAACTGAGGTCGCGGAAAGCAAACATACATTCAGATATCTCACCTACTGAAAGCAAACATACATAGATATTCATTCTTGCTGCCATTCTTTTCCTTCTAATATGTGTCAGTGACAAGATGAGTTTGTAGATCAAAGGGTTCTTCGTCATAGGGTATTGAGTACTAATCATAGATTTCTTCCCGGTCATTCACATGAAGCAGCATAATATGCAACTGCAGTTTGATATCAGGACTTAAAGTCAGAATATGGTTAGTTCGCAAGTTATATGTAGCGACTAATGTTTCCCATATCTGGCCATGGAGGTATGCACCGTCATACTGCACAGGCCACTGCGCTCCCCGATTCACTAATGTAATTTCTTTTTGTCCAGTTTGCTGACAAAACTCGTTCAGCCTTTCAGTTAGTTTCTGCAACCAATAGATGCAAGAAATGAAGAGCTGAAGTAAGAACCATGAATTTTTTGAGGTAGTAAAGCTGTATTAGACGAGCAATGTTACCAGCTTTTGAAGTATGTTAGATTCGATGAGGATAGCACTGCGGAAAGCATGTCGAGTAGCTCGATAGCTTATTGGTGGACAAGCAGTTATGATAACATCTAAATATGAAAAAAGGAAGTGTTATTTATTGGATTATATACATCCATAACAGAGGACTAAAGAAAGTAAGGACAATCAATAAGTTACTTGCCTCCGGTGAGGCGAGTGAAAGCCTTGTGTGAATCCCAATTATTGGGTGCGTTCGAGTGTTGGATGGGTGCAATAGTAGTCCAATCGTATCCGATTTCATCATTGTTTTCATTGAACACAAATAAATCGAATTCGAGGTGGCCAACACAAGCGAATAGAAGCAAGTAATTCTTGCCGATATTGTGAGCATGAACCAAATTCATCCATCTAGTTGTAAAGCAAGAATTGTCGATTTTTACATACCAAACTCGGCTACCACTGTGAATCATTGCAACTGCTTCATCTGGTGCCAATAGATATGAGTTCATAGCATACGGTATTTGCTGCAAATGTGGAATGAATAGCATGATGAACTTGGCATGATACATTTGGTAGTAGTGATTTTAAAAATTAGAATAGAATTGTTACCACTGTTAGATTTTCGTGGATCAGAGGAACAATGTGCGAGAACCAGCAACTTTGTTTATCTGCATCATTTAATAAAGGGAACGAAATTTGTATGCAAAATAGCTGAGAAAATGAAGCAGTAATCCAGGCTAGAAGCTAAATTGTTAAATGGGGGAACTTATTGTCTATTATAGGTTTATCTTCATCCACCTTCAAGTACTTGGAGGAACGATGATATGGGGGAATAAATTTTGGTTTTTGAGCGAGAATTGATTCTATCCAGGTCTTGAATTCATCAGCAACATCCCACTCAAAGATGTCTTCAAGTTCATACAGAGAAGAGTATTTTTTTACAAATTCAGTATCAGCAATGTATTTGATTGCAGCATTATCATATGATATTGCTGCTCCGACTCTGATCTCGGTATTTTTTGAATCAATCAAGTAGTAGACATATCTAGTGTTAGTACGTCTTTGAAGCTCCAAGATGCGAAGGTGGACAAAACGTGGACAAGTAGCAGCTAAGCCATCTTCGTAGCTCAAATCCATAACTAATTGAGCAGGGTCCTTTTAAGAATAGCAAAATCCGATAATGTTACATTAACTTGTGGAGGTTGCGTATGGAGTAATATAAATGAGAATATGTCAGTTGCAGCTTTTTATCTTTCAAAACGATCATAAATTTCAAAAGAACTGAGGAAAACTAAATTCATAAATCTTGATGGAATGCGTGAGCTACATTAAGTTTTGGAGGTGACTACATATGTAAAAGATATCATAAACGAGAAAAGACCAGTACCATAAGATAAGTAGCATGAGGAAGAAAGGGAAATTACCTGTCGGAAGTGTTAATTTTGAAACGTGAAGGACAAATTTGGTGCTGGATTGAATCCCTCATTGAAGAACAAATGTTATTACTGAAGAGAACACATAGCAGTTGAGCATTTAGATGGAAAGAAAAATTGAATGGAGTAGCAATGTGTACAGCACAACCTGATAATCCTCTTCTTGATTGCTTGAATGTGCTCTGGTTTCAATGAGGGAGGGTTCAGTAGGTTTTTGGAGGGGGAGGGGAGTTGGAATTTGAGAGAGATTGATAAAAAGCTGTTTAAATAGGAAAATCCTATAACTTGGTTGTTGTGTACGTAGTTGGTGACATTGTGCTTACTTTTAAGGGGAATTTGCACTTACACCCCTTGTACTATCACCGATTTGCACATACACCCCATGTACTCCAAATTTAGGCACTTACACCCCTTGTACTTTGGACTGAAGTGCAACAGTTAAAAATTCCGTTAAAACGGATGGAAAAGTTACTAGTGGGGGATTTCCCTTCAAAATGAGGAAAAAAATGCCCAAAATGAGGTAACTGCCAGGGGGTGAATCGCACCAAGGTCCAACTAAATTGCTTTAATTAGTGCATATGCATGCTCTATTTTGGGATTTAATTAGTATGTACTTATGCATGCTATTTTTTTTTTTGGAAAAACCAATAGTTTCTTTGTTGGCAAATCTATTTGGATACTCTATTTTGTGGGAATTTTGTTCAGGTTGACTTCTCTTTGTGAACTCTGTTTTGGGAACTCTATTTGAAGTTAGTTGGTAACTCTGTGTGACTTTTGTTTAGGAAAAGAACTCAGTTTGAACTACCTAGTACTGAATATCTGCATTTGAAGTATTTTTTTTTTGTTATTGCTGGCCATTTATGTTGTGGATTTGGACAATATAAGTCCTTTTTTGTTTTTTGTGCTGCTAGGTGTTTGTGTTGCTACATTTGTAGATTTTTTGGGGCTGATTAGACATGAGATATAGTGCTAGATGTTGCTATTTTTTTGATGATAATAATAGACTAAAGAGAGAGTGGGTAAGGGGAAGGGAGGGGTTTGGATGCTCTATTTTTGGGAATGAGAGTTTGACAGGGCTTATAAATTATCAGGGTTAGTTTGGGCATTTTTTTTCCTCATTTTGGAAGGGAAATTCCCCACCAGTAACTTTTCCATCCATTTTAACGGAATTTTTAACCGTTGCACTTCAGTCCAAAGTACAAGGGGTGTAAGTGCCTAAATTTGGAGTACAGGGGATGTATGTGCAAATCGGTGATAGTACAAGGGGTGTAAGTGCAAATTCCCCCCTACTTTTAATGTAACTGATAATTGAATATGAACCAGAATGTAACCAACTGTTGCAGCTGGAGTGCGGATATGAATTATCCAATTTACCCCTGATTTAAAACTTACCATGGTCTGTGTCCAATGCATAATAATTCCACATGCATATCCATATATCCCAAATGATGAATTTCATAAAAGCAAATAACAGGAAGAAAAACGAATAAACAAAAGTTTGGACTTATAAATTTAAGCTGAATAGTGAAGAAAGTAAGTAAGTTAAAGTTTTCGATATATGTCTTATATTAGAGCCTCAGTAGGAATGCACCGAGTGTTTTCATCTGGTGAGGTTTGGTTTTGATCTTGTAATGTTCACTTTGATTTGAATAAGTCTTTATCTGTACGCTTAAATGAAATTTTTTCTATGATCGTATCTGGATAGAGATGATGGTCTTCCTTTGATGGCTCCAAGCCGGGTATTACAGAATCTTTTGTTGGGCGTTTCCGTCATTTCACGGTCAAAAGTGGTGGGCCACATACACTATTTAGATGATTTCCGAATTACTTTAATGGGTTTTCGGACTTTTGATGTTTTCCGTTTGCGTCCCGAATTTTCTACACTGTTTTGTCACGTTTCGCCAATTCGTTTCTGTACGTCTTCTTCCCATTTCCATTCAATTGTCTACCATAGTTTCCACGGCAGACGGCGAGTCGGGATGAATATAAAGAGGATATGAAATTGGTACGACATACTTTTTGTGCTACAAAAGTTGCCACAAGAGTGTGTTTGCTGAATAGAAATGTAGTGGATTGAGCATGGGAGTCTTGGATGGTATAATGCTTGCCCCTACTGGTTTACATTTTTCAGTTGATATACCATGCTGCTATTGGAATGGCTCTCTGTGGAGTTATTTTTGGACGTCTCCTTGGGATCATTTTCTTACCAGAAAATTCAGGAGGTAGCATCAAGTTTTTGGTGCTCCCATGTTACTTTTGTTATGTGATTTTCTGGTTTTTCAGTTGGCTCTTGTTTGATCATTATTTTTTTGATTGGGGTCTAACGCTGCTTATGATTGTGCAAATGGAAACACTACAACACATAACGCATCTAAAACGATGTCGTTGGGACCCTGTATCAGTTCTCAAAAGTATGTTGTTTTTACAGTTGAAAATAGGAAAGTTTCAGAATTTTATCTCATTGTTAGACAGTGAACATGCACATCTCCTTGATAAGTAATTTCCATTTTTATGCAACTGCAAATTTATTAAGCCCAAGTAATTTGGATGGGAGCTAATGAGTTATGAAAGATCATTATACTCCAATGACAGTACACATATTCATATCGAAAACAACATAATATTAGAACCACTATAGATAAACACTGGATAAACGTAGCGTCATAATCCTAGTCTTATAGAGAGAAACTATCCTAGCTTCAATCATATAAACTACAGATGTGCATACAAGTCTTAGTCCATCATGTTTACAAAAGGTACTGTACTGCAGAGGAGATTTCAAAAAAGCTCTAATCAACAGTAATGACTGCAAGACGTCCAAAGAGCATATTATGTTGCTAATACCAATTGTAGGTTTTTACACGGCCAAGTTCATCAAACACCATGGCATGCATCTTCAACTCCCAATCAACACTGAAGACGAGAGTGTCGTAACATTTGAGATTGTGTGCAGCAATGAAATTATTCCAACCCTGTCTAACGAGGAATCCATCAGTGTATTGCACTTCCCAAGTACTGTGTCCTGTGGTGAGCCACGTACGGTCAAGGCCGATCTCATTGAGAAAATCCTTAATGGACTCACGCAATTCCTAGACAATGACAAAGGTATTCCGAACAAGGAAGCCTAGGAAAAGTATATTTTCTCATTTTTTAGAAAAGGAGTACCAATGCAAGTAAATCTCCATGCGACAGTTTCTTCATAAATCGGAATTCATCTCCAAATTGTCTGAACGTTGTAACCAAGCATGATGTGAAGAATGTAGCTAAACATGATCACAAAAAGTGTTAGAAAACTAGAAGTGCTGTGTTTTTTGCTCATATTTATTGCGTTAAAGAAAGCTTACAGTTTATGGCTTGGCATTGAGCTGCAATAGAATCCCAACCAATTGGAGCAATTGGCTGTTGAATAAGTGCAGTAGTTGTCACGCCCTCGATTTTCAACATAAATAAATAATCCATTTTAATAAAAAGTTCTCGCATATCATTAATAATATCCCAAAAGAGTTCCCACCTGTTTCATTTTACAAACAAATCCCTAAGTTTAGACAATTACAATTTTAGCATCACGGCCCAAATTAGTTTACGTACAAGTACGAACGTATTCACAATATTACAAACGATAAGTCAAAAGGATTGAAATGATAAGTTACATATACATCTCTGTCAAAATAAAGTTTATACAAAGATGCTTAAATAACTACATGAAGTTAGCTTCCAGAAAGTCTTTCATTCCCAAGCACACATTGCTTACGAGCTATTGTCCAGCGTTTTGACTTGAAAAGAAAGATTAGGTTGAGCTACACTAGCCCAGTAGGAAAATCTTTACCAACTTTATATGAAAACATGATGATAAGTGCAATGATGGAAAACAGGAAGGTATAGCTCAAACGATGAAATATAATCAACTCAACGATGTATCAAACATTCAAGGCGATCATTCTAAGATATGTTGTAATCACATTATGCCATAAGGTTCACAATACTCAAGCAAAATAACAACTTTGACACGACTCACTATCCCATATCTCCACCATCGACATTTTCACCCCTTGCGTTGTCGTATAATACCACGAGAGTCACCGTATTACCACCCCTAGTGTTACGGTGAGCACCAATATTTAAGGTCAACGTATTACCACCCCATGCGTTACGAGACCATACAAGTCTACGTATTACCACCCATTGCGTTACGAGACTTCCTAAATCGACCACCGACCCAAGCAACTATTTCCTCAATCAACCAACAAGAAAAGCTTTCTTATAACTTCATACATTCAAGAAATATGCCACGATATGCCAACAATATCACGAATATGCCACAAACGTTCACAAGTATTATTCAATCACAAATTGCATAAACATTCACAAGAGCCACCAAACGATAGAAAGTATTTAAACGAAATTTCAACTAAGCAATCCCTTATGTGTTCCTCACAAACGGAAGGCCAAAGGATCAAGAATATCATCCACTAATCATAGGAAGTCGAAATGACAAAACAAGAATCATTGGGGTAGCCAAAGGAGGTTCGGAGGTCAACACACCCCACTCTAACAATCATAACTTTCTTTTTACTTGAATTTTTTAGGTGATTTTGGTGGCAATGGAAAGCTGACTTTAAGACCTTCGAATCAATATAAAATTTGCATGAAATGGATATCGGACGAAGAAGTTATGGCCGTTTGAAGTTGGGCTGAAACTCGAAAGACGGGCAGAACTTCCAGAGAGGGGAGGGATCGATCCCCCCATCACCAGGGATCGATCCCCGGGCTTACTGGACCAGAAACCAAAGGGGGATTGATCCCCCAAGTTTAGGGATCGATCCCTACGCGATTTGGGCAATTTTCTGTAGATTTCAACAGCGTTCGAGATGAACAAAGGGAGACAAACCAAGCTTGATTCTTGCATCAAATCATCATATAAACATATAAAAGAGGTAAAGAAGTCCCTACCTCAAGACGATAACCAAGATTTACAAGATTTGAGCAAGCCCTAACCACTTCGAATCTCAAAGCTTCGATTCAAGCTCGACCCAAGGAATTCCAAGCTTGAGAACACGAATGGAAGGTTGGAGAGAGGTTGTTTCTTGAAGATTTTGAGAGATGGAGTAGAGTTTTGTGTGAGATGAGAGGAGAGAGAGACAAGGCCGGCTAGTGAGAGAGAGAGAACGGATGAGAGAGATATTTGGGGATGAAAATAATCCCCTACACACGCACACCCACTAATTATACTCCTACATTTTCAAATCACACCAACACACCTTCAAGTCTCACTTCTTTCACTTCGGTCCTCTAATCAAATAATCACCAATTAAAATCATATTTCCCCCAATTAGTCATTTAATAAACTTTTCAATAATTTAAGAAAATACGGGTCTCTATAGTAGTTGTCCATGGATACTTGATCTAATAGCCTTTCTCATCAAATGTGAATAGATCAAACATAAGATGACCCATAGAGCCCAATAACAAAGTATACTTGCTGCCGAAATTGTGTTCTGCAATGACATCATTCCATCCAAAAGTCAGCTCATGGTTCTCGATCTTAACATGGTATACATGATAGCCACTGTGGACAAGAGCAATTCCATGTGGTGGCACAAATAGATATGGCCCGAAGAACTCTGGAATTTTCTGTAAGAAGTCATAGAAAGTTGATAGTAACACATCATGTTTCCATTGGTACTATGAACTAAAATATTAGGAAGGGAAGCATGAACTATACTACTACCAAATTTTTTGCTCTATCAGTTTCATTAATATGTTTCAAGAACCAGCATGGATGTTGTTCTGCAACTGGAAAAAAAAAAAACCATTAGTTTTATTATTAACTTGAAGTGCACGTAATTTGTTGTTTTTGATAGGTCTTTGGCCACACCTAATCCTTCAGTTGGGGGAACTAACAGATTCATTACTTGCAGATGAGGCTGGATGAACCTTGGTGCACTGTCGATGAAAGAATTCAGCCAATTTTGAAACTGTTTGTATTTTCTCCACCTAAATCGAGTGCCGATGCGAAACATGCTGCAATATCGGATTATGAAGTTTCGGTCAAGAATGTATTCAAGCTTTTTCACATTGTGTGGTCTTGATATAGCCACAAGGACACGGTTTCCATCAGCCGGCAGGAGGTAATAGTTTGATCCTCTTTGCTGCAATAAATTCTTGAGGAGCACAATCTCAACTCCAATAAATTTTGGACAGCTTACTGCAAGCATATCTCGGAATGCCATATTCATGATGGAACTGCTATCATGTTTTCAAGCAAAATCAAAGGTTAGTCTTGAGATATTTCTGACAAAAGATAGAATAATGCGAATAGCTAAACACTACAATTTGAACCAAAACTGATATAAGTAATAGTTTAGATGATCACAGGTTCAGAAAATAGATTTTAACTACCATGCAGCATGAATAGAAGCAGTTTAACTGGGCCTTTTTAATGAGACAGTAACTGTTTTTTGGGTTGTTGAATACGTGTTGGATACATTCATTTATGAGTTTCCATAAGAGGAATGAAAGAACTTAAAGCATGCTAACTAAGATTGCATGTCTGAGGAGTAAATTGATTTGGTAAGCACGAGATTGAGCAATAGAAGAAGGACTTCACCATAGGAGAATACTCAAAGATTGCAAGAGAAACAAACCAGTGAGTGTTTCTATCTTCTAAGTTCGCATTTTATAGAGATTAGTTGGGACTATGTATGGCTGGATCTGTACAGTAAACCATCATGGTTTCATAAAGAGAAGATTTAGTGTTGACAGAATTTTATGAGTTATCTTACCTGTTGACATCAGTTTGAAGCAAAGCTTGAAATTTTTGCTTGTAAGTACAACCAAGACTGCAAGTGTTAATGAGGCAGGTAAAGTAATGGTTACAGTCACCGGTTGGGTAAATATTTTTCTGTGTACTGCTCATTTTTTGTTCCATTTTAGTTTGGTTTGTTAATTTATTTATCATTTGTTTGAGACTCACCTTTTTTGCCCTTGTCTCTTTCTTGATTGTACTCTATGTTGGGTTAGCTTCTATTTTTTTTGAGGAGTCTTTTTATGCCTCTGGATTATTTTCAAGTGATAATTTTTCTGCTGAAATTAGGACTTGAGCATTATATAAGTAGAGCAGCTACATCATCCATCCACCGACCAAGATATCATCTTCAATCGTTTTTTTTAGCCTAATTGGAGCAGAATAATGTAGCTGATGGAACTATGACACGATGATGCAGATGCTATAGGGGAGGAGCACTACGACAAGCATTCGAAGGCTTATTTCCACTAATCGGTATATTCGTAAATAACTGACCGAGGGCTTTGGCTTTGGGCCCACTTGGGTTCAATCCGAAACGGTCCAACGGTTAGGATACATGGCCATTGGCGATGTGCCATGTGTATTTTAGCCTTTTACGGCCGTTTAGGATCCCGAAAGCTCAAATTTGCCGTTTAAGGAAATAGTTGACTTGCCTATAACTTGGGCAAGGAGAATCCGAATTAGGCCGTTCTTTTGGTAGAAGTCTTAGAATTTTCTCTATTTTTTAGTTTGCTATTATTCTGAATTTTTCTGTTTTTGGTAATTTACATCATTAATTGCATAAATACCTTAGTTCAAGCTAAGAAATAGGTTGTTGTCCTGTGAAGTTTTTTGGGTACTTTACATGCAGATGCTAGACCATAAATTCCTAGCGAGAGCGTTGGTGCCAAAAAGACGTTGCAAAAGTGAATCTTCGGCCTATCAATTACAGAGTCAAAAAGATACACACGCAAAAAATGGAGCCACATTGCTGCAGTAGTTTGGTGCCACTTTGGCACAAACTAAAATCTTGTTCATTGGATAAAACTCAAGCCATTTCCAAATGCAGGTCAGTTAATTTGGTGGGACAGTATGAGATTAGTAGAAGACTACAACAAAGAGCGGACCTGAATTTTGCAAAAAAAAAAAAACTTTGTGGAGTTATGGCTTTGGTGTGGACTATATGTATGAGATACCTGATGAAGAAAAGGAGCAGTAAGCACACGAAAGGCGTTACTATCATTAAGGATAGGGTGCTGCTTGTAAAGATATGTCAAAGCCATTGATATGGCCTCCATATTAACATTCTTGTCATCAACATGGAGGGTCACAGCTGGAGCATTAGCTCCGTTCCAAGGCCCGTCAAGGATGTTCCTGCCGGCAACTAATAAAGAAATAGCACATGGTCAGCTAAACATTTTTTCACTTACAATTACATATTCTAGATGATAGACTTACACACTTCTACTCAAAAACAAAATAATTAGTCATCAAATAACTCAGAGGACAGTAACTATAGTTCATGCTGGAAAACCAAATACAACAATTACATGTGCTGGGAAATTAGACTTATTCCTCTGTCAACCATAAACGTATCCTTTCTCACTGTCTTAATTAAGCCCTGATTTCTACCTTTCTTGAAGGTTGGCATCATTGGCACCAGAATTTTATTACCAATAGCTAGAACCACGCCTTTTCCCTTTAGGTTAATCGAACAATATGACAAACAAAGAATGGAATCTAATTAACATAATAAACACATCACTTGATTAGATTTCATAAGCGATAGCAATAAACAGTGCTGCTGAAACATTGTTTCGGCTAAATACATAACACTTGGAAGTAGTGCGATGTGCTGACAAAAGATGCCTAAAAGGCTCAGGTGTGTCAATTGATCATCTTTGTTGACCTATTATACTATGGTTCAACATTACTGATCACCTGCCTAGAGTTTTTTCAAAATACAGCAGCCAGAATAATATGTTCTGCATCAATGGATTTTATGATTACAAACCATCATTAGTAGACCATGCAAGTTAATATGGTGATGCAAAAACTTTTGCATCTAGGATTACTTCAATTACTCTTCTGTTTTGGTGGCACGAAATCATCAGCACCAGGCTTTAGGCCAGCCACTGTGGTCTCATCCTCGATGCCGGAGAAGTCTGAGGGAGGTTCTTCAATGAAGAGTGGCCTACAAACTTTCTTGCTGGATGACGAATCAGCTTCATGAGCATCATTTTCTTGGATGTTTTTTACCTCATCAAACTGGTGGATGTTAAAAAGGCAGTGCGACTTTTCCTCTGGGCCATATTTATATGCTTTGACACGAACAGCATATTCCAGCTCCTTAGTAATTGCTTCCATTGCAGCCATGGACAGCCCATCCTTCATTACCAATTTCAAAAATATGAACAATCATTAAACGAGCTTGTACAACATTTATTCAAAATTGCTGATTTTGCAAAAGCCTTTTGAACTGAAGTTGACCGAGACCATCTATTCTATGGCGGAATTAGTAATTTACGTGGCAACTGTATGGATTTTATACCTCAGTTGTGTTTTGTTTTAAGTACAGAGCTGTTATTCCGAACATGGTATCTGCAACTTTCGTGAATGCTGTTGCAGTGATATCTCCCGTGGAGTCCGAAAGCACAACATTAAACTTGCACCTATTATTTGAATAGGAAGCTAACGAAATGAGTTACTCATAAATTAAGCATACAGTTACATAGGGAAAAGTTAGATTCATTTGGGAGCATGGCAAACCTTGGCGTCGGCTTGACCTTCTCATCACAAAAGTTGCACCAAAATTCAGTATCATCTGTGGCATCAGTTCCATGATTGCACTTTGAGCATGACATGTAGAAGAAATTTTGGTTTAGGTCAGTGACCTTGCAGACAGGCTGTATCCAATAATACTCCGGCTGCAATGAATGTTATATTACAAGACTGGAAATTATTAGAATTGAAGAGAGGAATTGCGATTGTATGTTAGCAAATGATTACCTCTGATACAATCGTCGGAAGACGGTTAATCTTGACGATTTCTCTCTTGAATGGTGATTCTACAGGAGTAACAGGTGTCCCTATCTGATTAAGATGACCTATGTCGAGGTTTTGGATTTCGGCTGAGTGGGTGAGACACCTACATCAAGCAATAGGGAAGAATTGATTTTGAATCATAAAAAGTGGGAGCTGCTTGTCAACTGAAATCTATAACTAATCTGCAATTCAGCAAAATTTATATTACCAAGTTCTGAGCACATATGCTTCAGGCAGAGGAGGATCGAAATTGAAAATCGTCGATCCTTTAGTTTCAAGCTTAGTCTCTGTATATCATAATGGATTGGAAGTTAGTGCACGCTTCCCAAATTCTAGATTTGCAAAATTCTGGAAGTGTAATGGACTGCATTTCATTTCTACCATATGAAGCATTAACTTTGAGCCTAGAACCCATGACAACAGGATATGGTCCTGTAAGTTCAGTCATCCTTTTTGCCTCGTGATGAGTGAATTGATCCCAAAGAGTCAATGTTGTTGGCTTCATGCTGGGACTCAAAAGATCGTTCACAGTTAGCATTAGTAATAATTTAGGCAATCTGTCATCAGTTTTGTTTGTAAAATCTTACCTCTGATCAATCACTGTGACATTCTGCACAAAGGTTCTCGGGGTTTTGCGTTTTGGGCCCACATGCATGATTGCAAACAGCACCTCTGTTATATAAAAGATGTCGTTAGGTTTTAGCTTCCATCTGGGTAAGTATAAAATCAAGGATAAATGAATAGTTACCTATCCCATTTTTGTTGTTCTGGTGGTTATGCAATTCTGCTAGCGGCACAAAATTATATTTCAGGGCTCTTATACTGAGTCCTTCTACAGCGACTTCTTCCACAGGTGTTCTTGATAACAGCTTCCATTGTAGAGCATTGTTGGCAACATGATAACAATCATCAGGAGTTTTGCTGATCTGAGCATTCCTAATGGAGTACGTATGGTACACCTTAAGCGTGTGTTTCAAGATCTCAATATCAGGTCCAAAGATTGTGGCCTGAATCTTGGTTCCCTAAAGATAAGCAAAAAATTTTGCACCACATGGGCTTTCATCTGACGAAATTTAAATTCAAAATTCCAAAATATTCACATTTTCAATATTTGTGATGCCATTTAAATAATTTGGCAAGCAGAACCAACCTCAGAATCAATTAGCACAAGCCTTTGATAGAGTGTGTTTTTTTTAGTCAGTTTTGGGTATCCTTTTTCAATCACCATAATCTCTGCTGTCCAGCCTCGCACATTTTCGTTGATGTCCTTGATCATCATTCGCTTGGAAGCCATGACTCCGATGGCCTGCTCATCAGAAATAAAAATTGTAGCAATGAGTGAAAACATAAATAACCATGAACTCAACGTATGCCATGCACAGATGACTTCAGAAGTTACAAATAATTACCATTTAATAAGCCTTATTCATTCGAATATTGTTATTGTGGATTTATAGAATTCTTGATTACAAATCACAAATGTCTTGTATTATAGTAGCTTCATTGGATTGTGCTTCAGCCAGAATTTCAGAGAAAACGATATTTTGAGTGCATGGAAGTGTATTTTTTTCATAATCGCTTGGTCCAATCAAAATATAGAGCAACATATAGCTATCCATGTGAGAAAACTGGTTCATGGAGATCGATACCGACAATGTCCAATGTTTTTCCCTGAGCCTTATTTATGGTCATTGCAAAGCATAATCGTATCGAGAATTGTTTTCTAGTAAACTCAACAGGATATAACTTCCCTTGTGTTCTCCAACAGTTATTTGACCAATTATGACATGCTTTTCAAACTTTCGACAAATTAAACGTGTTCCATTACACATGCCTTTCGATGCATTCAAGTTTCTTAACAGCATAACTGGACAATTTTCTTTCAAACTAAGAATATGAGATGGTAAACCAGGTGGATTCACCGAATGCAAGAAGTCTACATATAAAGCTTGGTCTGCCTTATTAATGGTCTCATCAACGCTAACATACGAGTACTCTTTTCCTGGGAAATTGTTTATGAGTTGTTCGTTAATAATATCGACTGAGTCATTTTTGGGTGTTAGTATTGCACAATCCGTCATTGACAATGGTTGACTTAAGTAATTATGGAGATCTAGAAAGACAAAATCTATGAGTTGT
Organism: Rhododendron kiyosumense; assembly: GCA_019656275.1. Classification (NCBI taxonomy): domain Eukaryota; kingdom Viridiplantae; phylum Streptophyta; class Magnoliopsida; order Ericales; family Ericaceae; genus Rhododendron; species Rhododendron kiyosumense. The sequence goes on along the minus strand of BPLS01020579.1, from coordinate 19,444 downwards.
TGAACGGGTGTTTGGATTGCATTTGGGGATAGGGTCATAGAGGTAGGAATTGCTATTTGGCCTTTTAGGTTTTCAGGTTCAAGGCCATTGCCCACTCTGAGCAAGAAATCACTAAAAGATGGATCCGTTTTGGCTCGCATGTTTTGTGTGAGTTTGAATTTCTAAAGGCATGGCCATATGGTAGATCTAACCAGACTTGCATCAATACAATCCTGTCTAGTTCCTTTTGGTATTACTGGTAGAACTTGGCGGAAATCTCCACCCAAAACAACCACTTTGCCGCCAAATAGCAAATCCACTTCTGTTACATCTCGCAACATCCGATCTACAGCCTCTATACTTTGTCTTTTGGCCATTGACGCTTCATCCCATATACTAAGAACTGCAGCATTTAGCAAACTTGCCAATCCTGTCTGTTTCCCAACATTGCAACATGAGTTACCATCTCCATCTAAGGGAATTTTGAATCTAGAGTGTGCAGTTCGCCCATTCGGTAAAATTGACGCAGCCACACCTGAAGTAGCTGTTGCCAAAGCAATTTTATTTGTGGATCTAACAGTTGCCAATATCGTACGATATAGAATGTCTTCCTTATACCCCCGAGACCATCTAAAAAAAAAGATACAGCTTTCTTCTCTCTTACAGCCTGTAGTATTGCATTGAATGCAGCTAATTGTTCACTGTTCAATTTAGAAACGCCCAACAAGTCTTTTTCAGATATGTCAATGTTTTTTTCATCTTCAATTTCTTTACAAACACGATATGTTTCCATTCTATCCATCATAAAATCATGCAATCCATAATGCTCTAATTTCTTCCATTGATTCTAACATAGAATTCAAAGCACCTAAAAGATATTGTCTAGCTTCAGCTTTCGACATATTTTGCCTTCTGAAATCTTCAGTTAATTGATCTTCAAATTTACAAAATAATTCTTTTGGATTTAAACAAGCACAATGCACAAGTAACGTACAGTAGAGTTGTCTCAAGGACTTAGGCATTTGATACATACATGCTTCTTTCAAACATTTTTCATTACCTTTATCATCTTTTAATAGACCAAAAGCAAGTGCCGCTTCTTCATATGTATCATAAACGTGGCCGTCAACAGTGCGTAGGTGCAAGAATGATGTAGGACCCCTAACGTGATTCTGCAATAATCTTAGGTAATAGCGCTCTCCTTCGGTTGGATTTGCTGTTATAATCCTGCCCACCACATTTCCTTGTTTTCGTTTTTCCCATGTCTTAGATTGCGGCACCCATACAAACTCAGATGGGAAGTCCTTGTACAACAATTTCTTCGATTTAGCATATTTGTCATGGGTGTTCATGTAAAAGAATTCTGTTAACATTGTTCTCAAATAAAAATCAGAATCAGTTATGTTATCTAGCTTAGTTGTTTTCTTAAAGCTAACAGGCTGGCAGTTTTCCAAATGCAAATGCAAGCTTATAACAGCTGGATGCATTTCATGTAAACCGAATCTAAAAATCCTCCACATTGCCTCGGGGGGATACCCATCTAGCTGATTGGAATTCAGAGATCTCATCATGGTCTTCGTTATTTTTTTGAGCTAAAATACGAAAGACTACCTTGTCATGTCCCTTGTACATATACTTGTACGAATATTTAACAGCTTTTATTGTTGAACTGATTTCAACATTTATGTGGCAATCAAATTTGGCTAATAAGTATGGATTGTAAGGAACTACCCACTTATTATCTAGCATATGACCACAAACCTTGACTTGTTTGTTGTCGGCTCTTCGCCTATAAATTGGATACCCATTTGTTGCTAGTAAAGTTTCCTCTGCAAATTGTCACGGGTAATGATTTTTACATTTGCCTTTTTTCATACAGACATTCGCTCCATTTAATTCTCCATATGGTCCGTGCATCATGTGTATAATTACCATTGAATATAGATGTGGATATTTGTCTTTATCAGGTATTTCAGCAGAGATAAATTCATCAAATTTAGCAACGGAATTAAGCTTAAAACCTTTTTTCAATACAAACAGTAGATGAACATGAGGAAGACCTCGTTTTTGAAATTCGATGACATATGTGTATGCTGCAACTGGGCCAAATAGTTGTTTGTTGATGACTTCATTTTTTAGTTCTTCTAATTTGCTCTTAAATACTCGTGTCACAAGATCTGGTCTGCTTTGTGCATCCTCATGTGGTTTCAATTCTGCTAAAATTTCACACCATTTGGGATTGCAAGTCATGGTTAAGAATATATCAAGTTTTCCATATCTCTCTACTAAATTCATTGCGTCTAAGTATCTCTTGCGCATATCTCTAGGGCCTCCGATAAATGAACCAGGTAACACAATATGTTTCCCGACTTTGGAACCTCGTGATTCTCCTCGTGCTATACTATCTACAATACCTTGATACAAATCAGCCCTTATTTCATTTTGATGAGTTCTAAAGTAGTCTAATCAGTATATTTCGATTTTTATATACATGTCTACACAAAATTGTTGTAGAAGACGGCCTGACTCAAGGATTATTGAATTAGTTGTTGGCCTAATCTGGACTCGGTATGCATAGAATTCTCTGGCCGACACCATTCCTCCCTTCGAACAATTTTCTTCATATACTGAGAAGAAATTATATATTAGGAGCAGCATAAACATCTAAATGCATTGTAGCAAACAAAGTCATAAATTTTATCGCACCTAATGACTCGGCCACTAACAATTCATCGCCTGTTACAAAATATTGAGGAAGAACAGCACGCTGTCCAGTGTAGGACTTATCAGAATTTGCCGGTAGGATCTTTTTAATGCCTTGATGCCATCCTGGTTCTCCGAATGGAAACAAAAGTGGGTATTGCAAAGGATCATAACAACCAAAGTAGTACCTAATTCTTTGGCTAATACCATTATGCTGATACACCAATATATCGCGCTCTCTCAAATTCGAATTGCCTTCAGTTTCACCAGCCCAAATTGCTGCCACTTGCGATGCTGTTGGCCCCCCTAGAGTTCCGGTATCTAATTTTGGATTAGCTCTAATTTTGATTTGATGAGTAGCTAACTTTGCTTCGGGTATTTGTCTTAAGCTTCTAAAGAAGATATAATAGGGATTGGGAGCCAAGATATCTATAACTCGTGAAATAACATTTGGATCTAATTCACTTGCCCCTTTGTTTCTATTCGAAACTTCATTATCAGTGTCGAAAAAGTACAACTGTAGGAACGATGGAGTGGCATAGTTATTCTTGTCATTTTTATCAGGGGGTGGATAAAGACTTCTAATGGCATGATATGCCTGTCCTTGGGCATGAAAAGTGTATATACCGTTATTTGGTTTTGTGAATCGGGGATCGAGGGTCACACCAAATGACGTGAAGGCAAAACAATTGTTGAATGGTCTAATATATTGACGGAAATGCTGTGAATGTGCTGCTTGACCATAGAAAAGCTCCAATAGATCATCTGGAACATTAACCGAACAAAGGCGTACTTGCCCTTTAGAACAGCAAAAGCCATCTGGTTCCGAGGGGAACCGTTTAGCGTGGCAAAAGTCACAAGACTTAACATCACGCAAAACAAATGCCTGATTCGGAATTTGGCGTGTTTGTTTCCTAGGTAATGTCTCTAATTTTTTTGATTTTTTTTGCAGTCGTAATTCTCTCCGCCGCTTGTTCCTACTGTCTTTCGTTTCCTACAGAAGTTGAGAATATGAAATTCGGGGTTTCTTGCTAGTTGACATGATCTGTAATATCCCGACTCTTAATTGTATTTAGAATTTAAGTATGTGCTGAACTTGATATTAATTGTGTGATTTTGGCTTTGTTTTGCTAGTGATTAGGAATGGAACATAAGTGGTTATAGGTCACAGCAACACAGGATAATTTTTCTTGTAACCTGTTAAAATAAAAGCAACGTGTAACGTTTCCCCCATTTTCTTCACACGTAGAGAGAGAGAGAGAGAGAGAGAGAGAGAAGAGAAACGTTCGGTGAAGGAAAACAGAAGAAGAAGAAGAAGAAGAAGAAAAACTTGGAGATTTCTTCATAGACTTGGATTGAAGTCTAATTTGGTAAGTTCATGCCTAGAGGAGTAAAAATTACTTGTTCTTGATGTTCAATTTTTGCTAGAAGTGCTGAATTTAAGTGGGTTTAGGATAGAGATTGAAGTTTGTGTTGGAAACCATGAACCTTGTCTGAATTTCCAGAAATTGACATGTTTAAAGTGTGTGTAATTCATGAATTTGGTGTATTTGAGGTAGCCCATGAGTATGCTCAGATTTGCTTATGTTTTGTGAAGTTTTTGTATGAGTTTTGATGTGAATTATAGGGTTTTGCTTCAGAAATTCGTGCTGCTTGAGGGTAGGCTATTTAGAGCTCCAACAGAATTGAATCTGCCCTGTTCTTGAGGAATTTTTCTCACCAACTTTCCGGCCTTGATATATTTTGATATTTTTACTGAAGATGCCTGTATGTGTCTACTTTACTGTGTAAAATTTTCAGAACCTAATTCACAATGTGGAAGAAGTTAAAATTCATTAACCGACCTGCTGTTGTGGTGTCTGCTGTGCTGACAGCTTCGTCGCACTTTACGGAAACGGCTATAATTTTTAGCTCGAGCGATGAAATCACGAACCGTTTTCTGATTTTGAAACTAGATTCATAGACCTTAAAAAGTATGTGGAGTTTGTACCTTAGTTATTTCCGTGCGAAGTCAGATTTTAAGTTGAAGTTGATGAAATTTGAGATTCTGAAGTTATTTCTTGAAATTGGTTGGCTAACTTCATATTTTTCTTCTATGACCTTATGTTCATTAAGGATAGACTTATTTAGCATCTTCTAATCATGGTTTTGTTGCCTATTTGTTATAGGAAGTTCGGGTTGTTCGTAGAGCCGAGGTGAGTGATTAATACCCAAGACACATGGTTTGTTATAAGCTTTTCATTTCAATGATGTTTTATATTTTGATATGAACTCCATGGAACATCAATGAAAGGTGGACATGTTTTTATCTATTAATGGCATCCTCCCACGTCCCAGCTTGCTAGGGGACACGTGCTAAAAGGCTAGCAAGGCATGGTTATTGTGTTGGATAACGAAAGACTTCTGAACTTATCCACTACCGGGGACGCCTGGTAGACATGAAATGAATAGAGGATGTGCATTACTATGCTATGTTGCTATGAAATGTGATTCGTTTTTAAATGGTTTTAATATTGTCCATGGAAAGCATGTGAATTGCGTATTAATTATTCATACGAGCTTTGGCTTATGAAATTTTTCCCACCTTTCAGGCAACGGGACGTAGAGTGGTGGCATATAGCTTTCTTTTGGATATGCTATGTAGATATGGACTTGTAGATAGGGAGTTGCTCTTGTGAATACTTTTGACTTGTAAATATGCACAACTCTGGGTGGTTTGCAATGTAGAGATCTTTGTAAAGACTTTTGGCTTTTGGCATATGTAATAAAATGGAATTTGCTTTCGCTTGTCGTTAATTGAGTCCCTTTAGTCATTTGCTAATAAGGTGTTAACTTTAATATGGCCTTAGTGATGTGATCACTGGCACTTTGTTGTGACTAGAGCCTTTAGGGGCGGGCTAGGGTCGTGACATGATCACCTAATCGCACTTGTGAAGGTATTATCATTCATTGGTTTTCAGTCATTGCTCATACAAGATCACAGCTAACAATTACAGACAGATACAGAATGAAGACATTATTAATATTTGATTCTCCACGGCACAGGTTTTAGCAAACAACACTAAAGGAGTAAGAGATCATGATAATAAAATGCCAATTCTGTTCATGCCTGCCGCAAGCATTCCAGGAAAATCCAGAACGATGTCAACAAAGCACAACACAAGGGAAGAAAGATTACATACCGAGGGCAAACACAAATATAGCAGAAACGTATCCTAACCTTGGGACGCTTAGCAGAATGCAGAAATGAAGGATCACTCAGAACAATTCTGCAGTAGTTTGGAAACATAAAGAGTAATCAATATTCTTAGCTATTTGTCATATTTTCTTTTTAATAATAATGAATAACAGACACCTAAAAAAGAGAAGAGGAAGTATGCAAGGAAGTTCAGTTGTTAACCTTGCAGAGATCACCTGGTTCTCGACCAAATAACAGGCATCTGTTTATATACTTTAAACACAACCGAAGAATATCAAAAGCTTACACGCTTTTCAAAACTTGATTTGTGTGAGTATCTGTTGATGTCTGTGGGTACAAGATTTTGCTGATGCAAGCACAATTAAACCAAAGAATCTTAGCACATGGTTTGGTGAAATAGGTACACAAAAAATGGACTTTCTAGTATGAAATCATTTTCCATACCTGTCAGTTACGGTGGATTATCTCACAATATAAAAAATAGATTTTCTAGTATGGAATCATTTTCCATCCTTACAAGTCACTGTGCATTAGCTCACAATCTGCATCAATTTTTTTTGTGCCTCATTTATTCTTCCATCAATTTCCATTATTTAATTCAGGCAGCCAAATCCAACCTCACTTATTTTGGCCTATGATTTTTTATGCATGAAACGTATTCATAATTTTGTTGAAACTGCTTGCAAACATACACCATCATTTCCAATTGCATTCGTTTATTACAAAAAAGATGCGCTGACAGTAACCAAGCAAAATACTGGTATGCGGAAATCTGCGGCATTATACTCTAAAAGAGGGGCCAATTACAAAAGTCATGTTCAGAAGAATACAAAAGTCTTGATCGGAAGAATACACCTCCAAAACAAAATTATACACATTACCGACCGCGGAATCACATTCTTAAGGCATGACTAAATTTACAACGCTAATCAAAAGAATCCTAGATTCCAATCAATTTAATCCAATAGAATTTTTAAGATCCTCATATCTAGCTTCTAAATACAAAAGTCACGATCGCCAGAGTACACCTCCAAAACAAAATCAATCTGCCAAAATACTGAAATAGATATAACAAATTTGTATCGCAGCTTGTTCCGAGTTGCTGAGGCTTCCCTTCCTAGCCCAGCCATGTTGTCTTGAAACATTGGTCAAACAGTACATAGAGAATACGCCTGGAAACAACGCGCCAATAATTGACCATCGATTGGAAATTCTGTTCGACATCAACAGGAAATAAACCATACACTTTCTAATTCATTAGAAGATCCTCGTACCCCTAGAAAACAAAAGAAACATTTGCACAATCTCAATAAGTTGAACAATTCTAATCAACAAGTGGAGGAAAATGATCCCACAACTCTATCAACACAAAAATCACCGTCAGAAAATTGCACACACATCTCTACCAAATGATCTATTATTTTTCATTAGCCAAGAACTGATGTAGGACAAAAATTGAAAGTTTTTGTATTTTATTTTTATTGTTTTAGAATAAGATTTTGGCTAGGAATATTTCCGTTTAGGTTAGAATTATTAACTTTCCGTATTCAGTTTGATTTTGATTTCTACCTTTATTAGGATTCTTGGTCTACAAGAATTAGGATTTTATTTTAATTAATAAGGAAATATCTTTTATTTAATGCCGCTTGTTTTGGCATGATTTATTATTTCTTTTGCAGTAGGATTTCTAGGGTTAAAGTCTTATAAAAAGGGCTGTAACCTATTCAATTATTTAAACTTTTAAGCTTTTATCAATAATATTGTAGAGATTTTCTCTTTTTTTCTTGTGCGCAAGAATTGCTCGTTGCGACGGGTTGTTCATCTCGTTTGGATTAGTAAGCTAACTAATCTCTCGTGAATTCCGCCGCGTCAAGTGGTATCAGAGCAAGGCTTTGCCTAGTTTGATGTGTAGAGACCCGTAAATTTCTATTTAATTTTAATATTATAGTAAAAGAAAATAAAAGAAAAGAAAAGGACGAAAATGGTTTAACTAAGAATGT
>BPLS01020579.1:0-11553 GCA_019656275.1 Rhododendron kiyosumense | reverse complement strand
GGGGTCCTATGTGCAAGGTTTGGAAAGTCATGGGTGCTTCTATGATTTGTGCATGTGTGTGCACGTGTATACCCCAGGGAAAAGTTTTCCCTTTTTTTTTTCATTTCCACTTTTGCTCCATCTCTCTCTCGGTCTCTCTCTCACTCTCTCAAGAAATTCGTCTCCAAACCCGAAACCCACGATAATCAACTCCCAAACTATTTTCTACTCGCATTTTGGGACTCGTATTTCGTTGGACAAAGCTTGGTTTGGTGTATTTTGTTCGATTTGGACTCCGGAAACTAGGGCTTGCTCCATTTTTTTTCGATTTCGGTTTGAATACTCGAGGTAGGGAATTCTACCTCTCTTTATATGTTATTTGGGTTCTCTTATGTCTTATTTGAGCATCTCCATGCTTTGTTTGAGCTTGTTTGTGTTATTGTTTGGTCTGGATCAAAATCTGTTAACTGATGAAAAATCGCCAAATGTTTGGATTCCTACCGGTAGGACATTTTTCTCTACCGGTAGAACCTCATTTTTGTGATAACGTGTACTCTCTGCCTTGAGTTTGTACCGGTAGGACAAATTTTCTACCGGTAGGATTATAAATTTTCCCTACCTACCGGTACTAATTATTTTTCTACCGGTAGAATTTATTTTGAACCCAAACTTGTTCTCACTGCATCCTAATTGTACCGGTAGCCCACAGTTTCCTACCGGTAGGGCTTCTGTCAATTGTCAAAACCTACTGTGCCATTGTAATCCTTTTCTTTTCCACAGCTTTTGACTATCCAATGGGGCCCATGTAACATCATTATAGTCGGACGTATTTCTTCCTTATATAAAAGAAAATCCTGCTGCAGCTTGGTTTGTCTTCTTGGTAAAAATAAAATATATACATACACACGAATTGTCCAAAAACTTGTAGAATGACGAGGGATAAATATGAGCCCGTGCACGGCAATTGTACAAACGATATACTTGAACTCGTGATCAACGCGCGAACATTTGGGGCCCATCGACGGGTGGGTGACCTGGCAGGGGATATTCAGGGTCCCATAATTAGCCTGGCAGGAGCTAATGCTCAAAATAATTACTCAAGGCCTAGCCTTTATGGTGGGTGCTTGGCAGGGGATATCGGGGTCCCAAAATTAGCCTGGCAGGAGCTTCGGCTCAGACACTCAGACGATACGACATTTTGAGACACAAATGGGACGGCTGTGATTTGTGGATTTAATAAAAGAAAGATTGGGGATTTTGGAACACTTGTTCATAATAATTGTACTTCCTCCGTTGTCTTGATCTTCCATTATTTATTCGTTTGTCTCGCTCATTTGCATATAGAGTTTGTATAGACTTTTCTACTGGGCTAGTGTAGCTCAAGCCTTATATTATTTTCAGGTGCTAATCCGGGACCATAGGTTGCATTGCTTGAAGTGCTTGGAGTGTGGTCACTACTTTTGAAAGCTAACCAAGGAGTTACTTATCCATCTTTTGTAAATTTCTTTTGAAAGATGTATTTGTAACTAAAGTTGTAATTCTTTTGACTTGGAATATTGTATCAATTAATTCTCTTTCGAAATACGATACTTATGATAATTTGGGGCCGTCGAGCCGGTGATGTAATATTTTGGAACCTTTTGGAGTTGGAAGTACTATTATGGAAATGAGAACACGGTGATTATTTTGGGTACTGTACGGATATTGTGAGTATTTTTATTATGAAAATCATTTATATTTACGTTGAAAATTCAGGTCGTGACAACTTGGTATCAGAGCATAGGTTTAGAACACCTAGAGACCGTGGGGAGACATTTCGTCTCATGGGTTCAAAATGTCGCGCCTTCTAACATAACTTGTGCATGCTTGTGTGACTAACATTCATGTGATTACTTGACATTGCATTTTCGATATTGTAGAGTGGTATAGAGTCATTATTGACCCATGTTGAGAAGTTGGGGGTTTTGACCTCATAGTAATAATGTTGAGATTAATAGTTTTTCCTCTTATATTATGTAGCTAGATGCCTCCGAAGTCGCGTGTTAGACGAAGTGGGGCTGGAAATCGGGGTGGTCGTGGGGTATCTCCTGAGGATGAGGTTAGTCAGCTTGGGGAGAACCCAGGTGGAAATCCGGGGGCTGGGGTCGGTCGAGGTGCAGGTGTACCTCTTGCTCAGAATCAATTCGCTAGGGATCTCGTCGCAGCTCTTACGGCTGCAAATCTTTTAAATCAAGCACCTAGAGAGAACGTCGAGGATCGAGCCATGGTGGCAATGCGAGAGTTTAGCCGTAGAAACCCTCCAGTGTTCGATGGGACCAGTAGCGACCCTTTGGTGGCTGACCATTGGTTAGCTCAAATGCGTAAGCTCTTTAGAGCTCTCAATATCACAAAAGACAACATCAGGGTAGGTATCGTGGCTATGCAACTTGTTGGAGAGGCCGGTGAATGGTGGGAATCCGTTCTTGAAAACAGGAAAGACGCAAGGAGAGCAGCAAGAACCGCAGCTCAGGTAGACGAACCCGATGTGGAAAATTTGACATGGGCTGAATTTGGGGCACTATTCGAGGAGCAGTATTTTCCGGAAACTTCCCGTGAAAATCTTAAGGAACAATTTGAGAAGTTAGAGCAGGGGGGCGTGACCGTGTCGGAGTATGCACAGAAGTTTCAATCTTTATCTCGTTTTGCGCCAGAGTTAGTGGCGACGGAAGAGAGGAAATGTATACGCTTCGAGAAAGGGCTACATAATACCGTGAGGAGGATGGTAATGGTGCAACGCAAGACTAAATACGCTGAGGTAATTGAATGTGCACGGAGTATTGAAATTCCGAAGGAAGCGCAAAGGAATAGAGGGGTTTGGGAATCGCGACAACCGACCGTTAATGCTAGTTCTTCGTCGGGGAGCTTTGGGAGTCAGGGGAGAAAAAGGCCAAAAGAACCATCTCATACACCACAGGGTAGTTCGTCGAACTTTAGGCCGCCTTCTTCTTTGGGGACTCGGGGTGCTCTATCTAGACCTTCGCCCGTATGTTACAGGTGTAACCAACCTGGACACGTTCGTGCTCAGTGTCCGCAGCTCGAGAAGGCTTGTTTCATTTGTGGTAAAACGGATCATTTCGCAAGGAACTGTCCTCAGGGGTCGGGAGCGCGTAGTGAATCTGGTTCCGTTCAGCAGCAAGGAGCAGGACATAGTGCAGGCCGACAGTTCAGGGGCACTTTGAGGCAGCAGCAGCCTCACTTCCGTCAGACTACGTCAGCTCAGAGTTCCGGGGTTGATAGGGGAGCGAGTTCTTCCGCACCTGTTCAAGGTTCTGGTCAGCGGGGAGGTTTTGTGCAGGGTCAGGGTACCCAGGGACGCGTTTTCAACATCACTTCTGCTGTTCCACCTACTATTTCTTAGGCTCCGGAGACTTCTGTTGTGAGGGGTACTTTTCTTTTGTTCAACTCTTTTGCTAAAGTACTCTTTGATTCTTGAGCATCGCATTCATTTGTTGCTGCATCGTTTGTGCGTGCGTTGGAATTGGAACCGGAAACTATTAGTCCTCCTTTGTTTGTCGAGACACCTTTAGGGGGTAGAACGCCTCTAAATCGTATCTGTCGAGATTGTGAGTTGGTTATTCGTGATCGTCATTTCGTATTTGACTTCATTGTTCTGGAAATGTCGGGATTTGATCTTATCTTGGGGATGGATTGGTTATCCATGTTTCATGCTACCATTGATTGTTTCAAGCGCCGAGTTCGTATTTGTCCTCCCGAGGGTCCTTGTTTCGAATTCTTCGGAGAGCGTCGGGAACCGTTGGAATCATATTTGTGTGGGCCTCATGAATTAGAGTCGATTTACCCATTATTAGCGAGTTTGACGTTAGATGAGGATGCCTCCGCGCGTGGGGAGTTACCCTTAGTGGTTTGCGACTTTCCGGATGTGTTTCCGGAAGAGTTACCTGGTTTACCTCCCGAGAGAGAAGTCGAGTTCACGATAGACTTACTTCCTGGTACCGCTCCTATTTCTGTACCTCCGTATCGTTTTGCACCCGCTGAATTGAGAGAGTTAAAGACTCAATTGCAGGAATTGGAGAATTTAGGATTCATTCGTCCGAGTACGTCGCCATGGGGAACGCCAGCTTTGTTTGCTCAAAAGAAGGATGGTTCACTCCGTTTGTGTATCGACTATCGTAAGCTAAACCGAGTCACTGTTAAGAACAAGTATCCTATGCCTAGAATCGACGATTTATTTGATCAACTTCGGGGTGCCACTTGCTTTTCTAAAATCGATTTGAGGTCCGGCTATCATCAGTTAAGGGTTCGTAGAGAGTACATCCCTAAAACCGCTTTCCGCACTCGTTATGGCCATTATGTGTTCGTTGTTATGCCTTTCGGATTGACGAACGCTCCAGCTACTTTCATGGACTTGATGAATCGTATTTTCCGTGCTTATCTCGATCGTTTCGTTGTCGTCTTTGTGGATGATATTTTAATCTATTCGCCTACGGAGGAGGAACACCAATTCCATCTTACCATCGTCCTTGAACTTCTGAGAGAGCACCAATTGTACGCTAAGCTTAGTAAGTGCGAGTTTTGGTTATCTGAAGTCAAATTCTTGGGTCACGTGGTTTTGAAAGGTGGAGTGTCTGTTGATCCAGCAAAGATAGAGTCGGTTATGAATTGGCAGAGGCCGAAGAATGTGTTTGAAATCCGTAGTTTCTTGGGTTTGGCCGGATACTACCGTCGTTTTGTCCTTGACTTTTCTCGTTTAGCTGCACTGATGACTAGATTAACGTGAAAGGGGACCCGTTTTGTTTGGAGTGATTCGTGTGAGACGGCTTTCCAAGAGTTAAAGAAGCGATTGACTACCGCGCCGGTTTTGATTGTGCCCGAACGAGGAGTTGGCTACTCCGTATATTGTGATGCGTCTAAGGAAGGGTTGGGATGCGTGTTGATGCAAGCGGGGCGAGTAGTAGCGTATGGATCACGGCAATTGAAAACTCACGAGCAGAATTACCCGACACACGATCTAGAACTTGCGGCCGTCGTTTTTGCTTTGAAAAGTTGGCGCCACTATTTGTACGGTGAAAAGTTTGAAGTCTTTTCCGACCATAAGAGTTTGAAATACCTATTCTCTCAAAAGGAACTTAACCTTCGTCAACGCCGTTGGATGGAGCATTTGGAGGATTATGATTTCGAATTGCAATACCACCCGGGGAAAGCGAACGTTGTGGCAGACGCTTTAAGTCGAAAACCGATACATCTAGCAAGTCTAGCGATTCATGAGTGGAAAGCAATGAACGATTTGGGCTCCTATGCCATGTACTTTGAGGATGTTCAGGAAGGGGTCACGTTGTGTAATTTGACGGTGCAATCGACTTTATCGACCCGAGTGATTGAGGCTCAACAACATGATGAGGAAGCAGATGAACTTCGTACTAAATTCCTTAGTGGGAAAGCTCAGGAAGGGTGGATGATCCATGCCGATCAAAGTTTGAGCTATCAAGGGAAGTTGGTCGTACCCGTTTCGTGTCGGGAGGAAATTTTGCGAGAGTTTCACCATTCTCCGTTAGCCGTACATCCAGGAGGGACGAAAATGTATCACGACTTGCGTAGGCAATTTTGGTGGTCCGGAATGAAGAGGGACGTTGTGATTTTTGTGTCCAAGTGTCTCACGTGCCAGCAAGTGAAAGCTGAACATCAACGACCCGCGGGGGAGTTACAACCATTGCCAGTAGCCGAGTGGAAGTGGGAGAATGTGACTATGGATTTTGTTACAGGTTTACCACGATCACCGAGGGGGCATGACGCTATTTGGGTAGTCGTGGATCGTTTGACTAAGACCGCTCACTTCTTGCCTATTCACGTTACAGATTCCGTCGAGGTGCTTAGCCGTTTGTACATTCGAGAGATCATTCGACTTCATGGGATTCCCGTATCCATTGTGTCTGATCGTGATCCGAGATTTACCGCGCGTTTTTGGCAAAGTTTGCAAGCTGCTTTGGGTACAAATCTCTTATTTAGTACCGCGTATCATCCTCAAACCGATGGACAATCCGAGAGAACGATTCAAATTTTGGAGGATATGCTTCGAGCTTGCGTGATGGATTTCCGGGGTAGTTGGGAGGATCATTTGCCATTAGTCGAGTTCGCGTACAACAATAGCTATCAATCTAGTATCGAAATGGCACCGTACGAGGCTTTGTATGGGAGGCCGTGTCGATCGCCTGTGTGTTGGACCGAACTGGGAGAGGCTACGTTAGTGGGGCCAAATATGATTAAGGAGACCTCCGAGAGCATGAAAGCAATACGCCAACGCCTTAAGAAAGCTCAAGAGAAAACGACCGAACAAGTTAAGGTGATTCGTCAAAGGTTGTTGACCGCGCAAAGTAGGCAAAAGAATTATGCCGATCGTCGTCGTCGCCCGTTGTCGTTTGAAGAAGGAGATCATGTATTTCTCAAAGTATCGCCGCGTAGAGGTTTATCACGTTTCGGGAAAAAGGGAAAGCTATCGCCGCGTTATATCGGGCCGTTCGACATTATTGAGAAAATCGGGGAGGTCGCGTATCGTTTGGCTTTACCACCAAGGTTATCGGGTATCCATGACGTGTTTCATGTGTCTATGCTGAGGAAGAACGAACCGGATCCGTCGCATGTGTTAGAGTGGTCTGAACTCGAGTTAGAGGCCGATGCATCTTATGGGGAAGAACCGGTCCGTATTTTAGATTCACGTGATCAAGTATTGAGGGGTAAGACGATACCGTTGGTTCGAGTCTTGTGGAGGAGTCAGGGTAGCGAGGAGTCGACTTGGGAAAGGGAGGACGAGGTTAGAGAAAAGTATCCGCATCTATTTTCGGAATGAACCAATGTGAGTGTTTAAAATTTAAAGTATCATGGTATTTGACTTGTTGCATCATATAGGTGGTTATAATTGTTGCATGCGTATGAGATGTATATGTTAGCTAGTCTTGGCATGGAAAATTTCGAGGACGAAATTCTTTTAAGGAGGGTAGGATGTAGAGACCCGTAAATTTCTATTTAATTTTAATATTATAGTAAAAGAAAATAAAAGAAAAGAAAAGGACGAAAATGGTTTAACTAAGAATGTGGGGGTCCTATGTGCAAGGTTTGGAAAGTCATGGGTGCTTCTATGATTTGTGCATGTGTGTGCACGTGTATACCCCAGGGAAAAGTTTTCCCTTTTTTTTTTCATTTCCACTTTTGCTCCATCTCTCTCTCGGTCTCTCTCTCACTCTCTCAAGAAATTCGTCTCCAAACCCGAAACCCACGATAATCAACTCCCAAACTATTTTCTACTCGCATTTTGGGACTCGTATTTCGTTGGACAAAGCTTGGTTTGGTGTATTTTGTTCGATTTGGACTCCGGAAACTAGGGCTTGCTCCATTTTTTTTCGATTTCGGTTTGAATACTCGAGGTAGGGAATTCTACCTCTCTTTATATGTTATTTGGGTTCTCTTATGTCTTATTTGAGCATCTCCATGCTTTGTTTGAGCTTGTTTGTGTTATTGTTTGGTCTGGATCAAAATCTGTTAACTGATGAAAAATCGCCAAATGTTTGGATTCCTACCGGTAGGACATTTTTCTCTACCGGTAGAACCTCGTTTTTGTGATAACGTGTACTCTCTGCCTTGAGTTTGTACCGGTAGGACAAATTTCCTACCGGTAGGATTATAAATTTTCCCTACCTACCGGTACTAATTATTTTTCTACCGGTAGAATTTATTTTGAACCCAAACTTGTTCTCACTACATCCTAATTGTACCGGTAGCCCACAGTTTCCTACCGGTAGGGCTTCTGTCAATTGTCAAAACCTACTGTGCCATTGTAATCCTTTTCTTTTCCACAGCTTTTGACTATCCAATGGGGCCCATGTAACATCATTATAGTCGGACATATTTCTTCCTTATATAAAAGAAAATCCTGCTGCAGCTTGGTTTGTCTTCTTGGTAAAAATAAAATATATACATACACACGAATTGTCCAAAAACTTGTAGAATGACGAGGGATAAATATGAGCCCGTGCACGGCAATTGTACAAACGATATACTTGAACTCGTGATCAACGCGCGAACATTTGGGGCCCATCGACGGGTGGGTGATCTGGCAGGGGATATTCAGGGTCCCATAATTAGCCTGGCAGGAGCTAATGCTCAAAATAATTACTCAAGGCCTAGCCTTTATGGTGGGTGCTTGGCAGGGGATATCGGGGTCCCAAAATTAGCCTGGCAGGAGCTTCGGCTCAGACACTCAGACGATACGACATTTTGAGACACAAATGGGACGGCTGTGATTTGTGGATTTAATAAAAGAAAGATTGGGGATTTTGGAACACTTGTTCATAATAATTGTACTTCCTCCGTTGTCTTGATCTTCCATTATTTATTCGTTTGTCTCGCTCATTTGCATATAGAGTTTGTATAGACTTTTCTACTGGGCTAGTGTAGCTCAAGCCTTATATTATTTTCAGGTGCTAATCCGGGACCATAGGTTGCATTGCTTGAAGTGCTTGGAGTGTGGTCACTACTTTTGAAAGCTAACCAAGGAGTTACTTATCCATCTTTTGTAAATTTCTTTTGAAAGATGTATTTGTAACTAAAGTTGTAATTCTTTTGACTTGGAATATTGTATCAATTAATTCTCTTTCGAAATACGATACTTATGATAATTTGGGGCCGTCGAGCCGGTGATGTAATATTTTGGAACCTTTTGGAGTTGGAAGTACTATTATGGAAATGAGAACACGGTGATTATTTTGGGTACTGTACGGATATTGTGAGTATTTTTATTATGAAAATCATTTATATTTACGTTGAAAATTCAGGTCGTGACATGATGGCACCAAACAAAGTTGAAGACACACCCATTGACGTTGGTCGTGGGCTTGCTGACCTAAGGAAGATGATAGAGGATACCCGAACGCAGTTGCAGGATCGAAGCACTCTGTTAGCCGAGATCCGTCAAGATACTCGCACTCAGTTCACAGAGATCCGTGAGGCATGGGTTGACTCTACAAATTCGCCAAAGGCCAGAAAGGGTTGAGAAGGATCGCGCATTGGGATTTGCCCATTGCCAACCTCCTAACCAGAATAGGAACCGCGTTGAGGGATTTGCCCACAACCAACCTATTCACCAAAACGTCTCCGGAGGATATTCGTATTATCAATATGATAGTAGGAATGAATTTGAAGGCGAGTCATTCGAGAACCATGATGATTATTAGTCAATAAAGCGACAAGCAAATTTCAGGTATTACAATAAGTTGCCAAAATTTAGTGGTCTTGAATATTTTGAAGATCGTTTGGATTGGATATTGGACATTGATGATTTTTTTGAGTATACAAAAACTCCTTTCGAACAAAGGTGGAGGTTTTTGTTATTAAAGCTTACGGGCCCGGCGCTACAATGGTGGTTAAAATTACAATCGTTAAGAGATCGATTGGGCAAGCGTCGAATTCATACATGGTCGAGAATTAAAATACTTTTGGTGGAGAGATTTTTGCCATGGAATTATGAAGAATTACTGAAGGAAAAATATGGGCCAAAGGAACAAAATACAACCATTATTGTCAAAGATGTCGTTGAAGAAGTTGTCAAAGAGGTTGTGATTCAAGTTAATGAACCAAAAATTGAAACGGAGGTTGGTGATAAGACAAATAATATAGAAGCCGTGGATGAGGTCATATTTGAAGTTGATATTAAAAATAATAATATTGATATTGGTGATCAAGTTGTTGAGGACCGAAACAGTTGTCTATTGGAGATGGTTGATACTAATATTTGTGTTGAGGAGGAGGGTCTTGCCATCAATACAGGGGTGTCGAATGAAATACCTTCAAAAGGATTGTCTAACAATCAATTTGAGGCGTATATCCAAACGATGGATTCAAAACATAATTGCATCTTTGATAGGGCTAAAGTTACTTTTGTCGATTTTCTTGGAATGGAAAAGTTTGAATGGATTCCCAATATTCATCTAGTGAATCTTGTCAATAAGGTGAAGCATGAAGAGAAAAGATTATTGCATGAAAACCTTTCTTTGACAAATTTTTGGAGAAGTAAGAAGTTTAAGTATTCCATGTTTCGTCGATGCTGTTGTCAACTTGCAACCTATTGGAAGAAGGGACATGAATATTTTGAAGGTCAAGGAGAGTGGAGCACATTGTTGAAGTTCATGTTCGAGAAAATTAATTTGAAGTACAAAATTGATGCAGACAAGTGCCAACGTGTGAAGTTGTTTCAAACAACGAGAACTCGAGGTTGAGTTCTTTTGAAGAAAAGGAGACTGATGTCGGAAAAAAATTGAAAGTTTTTGTATTTTATTTTTATTGTTTTAGAATAAGATTTTGGCTAGGAATATTTCCGTTTAGGTTAGAATTATTAACTTTCCGTATTCAGTTTGATTTTGATTTCTACCTTTATTAGGATTCTTGGTCTACAAGAATTAGGATTTTATTTTAATTAATTAGGAAATATCTTTTATTTAATGCCGCTTGTTTTGGCATGATTTATTATTTCTTTTACAGTAGGATTTCTAGGGTTAAAGTCTTATAAAAAGGGCTATAACCTATTCAATTATTTAAACTTTTAAGCTTTTATCAATAATATTGTAGAGATTTTCTCTTTTTTTCTTGTGCGCAAGAATTGCTCGTTGCGACGGGTTGTTTATCTCGTTTGGATTAGTAAGCTAACTAATCTCTCGTGAATTCCGCCGCGTCAAGAACTATCTCCATCTGATTGTATCGAAGCCCCTTTTTAGCATTTGCTCTATGAGTGGTCCAACGAGATTTCACCATCTACGGAATTTCGAGCAATCATTTTGCTTTGGTCCTATATATCCTCCTTCCCATGTGAGCGAGCCAAAGGGGCTACCTAACTCATCGTGTTTAAACTGCCTAAAGACAAAGAATAGGAAGACACTCATGATCTGAAGATAATATGCCGTTGGCCATGCGAGTGGCTGTAGCCCACCTAAATTAATTCCACTCTAAAAAGCACAGGTAGAAGTACGAGGTACAATTACGACTTGATATGCGTACGTCGATAGCTATTTTTTTCTCCAAAAGAAATGCATCTCTATTCTTTATCTCTAAGCAATCCAAACACAATAAGCTAGGCAACCGCTCTAGCTCTCCAGTATCGAAAGGATGATATATATCAAATACAAAGCAAAGGATGTAGCTCTTCCTATTCTGTGCTACGGTGGAGCTTTCCTCGTTTCTTAAATATGTTCATGTCCTTCAAGCTAAAAGTAGAATCTTGATCTGAACTATTAAATTTTCTGAAAGAAATAGAAAAATAGAATTCATTTCATAGTGAAATAGCCTAAGCTACTTTTAGTTCTATTTCCCCAAATTCACCAATTTTATTTCTCTCGTACATGGCAAGCCCTTTGTTTGAGCTCTTATAATGCCATTCAAGGCATGCTGTAAAAGAGATGAGAAAAACACGCTCACCAACAATTTGGGATGGGACCATAACAGGAATAAAATTTGGTTCAGCAACTCATGAAAAAATGTGCCTATTAAAAAAGGATTAGCGGAGTTAGTTAGTTAAGCCATGCTATATGAGATTGT
>BPLS01020578.1:0-14902 GCA_019656275.1 Rhododendron kiyosumense | reverse complement strand
GGGCATGGGCTGGTTTCTTGGTTCCTAGATTTATTGTTTACGGAAAGAGTTGTCTAAGATGGAAGTTGAAATTATGAACCATGTCAGTTTGGTTACTTCCAAACTATGAACCATCTAAGTTTGGTTACTTCCTAGCCGTTAAAACTCAGTATGTACAACAAAATTTGAACCCATGCCACGTCAGCGTCTTGGGTTGGGTTGGGTTGGGGTGGGTTAGGGCATGGGCTGGTTTCTTGGTTCCTAGATTTATTGTTTACGGAAAGAGTTGTCTAAGATGGAAGTTGAAATTATGAACCATGTCAGTTTGGTTACTTCCAAACTATGAACCATCTAAGTTTGGTTACTTCCTAGCCGTTAAAACTCAGTATGTACGACAAAATTTGAACTCAATTATATAAAGGAAAAATAGTTCGCAGAATCAGTCCTCCAACTCCCATTTTAAGACCTACATCCTCCCCATTCTCTAACTCCATCCTCTTTCTTTTTCCTCTTCGATCCACACTTGATACGATCAAGATAGAATCTAGGGTAGTGCATCTCGCCCTTTCTTTATGAATTCAACCAAGTTGCGACTGTCGTTAAATTCCATCCACGGATCAGTAATTCTAAAAAAAAAGAAGAGGAAAAGATAAAATTAATACGATCAAAGTAGAATTAAAATACAAAAGCTGAAAGTGTACGTGCACTATAAGCTAGTTACGTAAAGTCGCTCGCATTCATCCTAATATTTGTAGCAACGAGATAGAAAACTTGGGAACAAAATCGGGGAAAGCCTCCGAGAGCAAGCGCATGGCATAATCCTCAAGGGAACGAAATGTCAACTATCTAGAAATAGAAAAACAAATTAGTGAGTAATTAAAAGACAATTAAAGAAAGTATTTTGACCCAAAATAATTAAACAAGTAATTTATTTATACCTTCTCTCGAAGATGTACTAACGAGTGTTTGTGGAAAACTAAGATAGTGTGTAGGTTGTTTCAATAACGAGATCGCATGTGGTTGTATAAATCTTTCAACCCTTTGATCCTCGGGTCCAACAAAACTCTATGTCATCCCCTCATGTCCATAGGGGTAGCATTGAATACTAAAAGTGCTTTAGATTTCTTGATGTTGGTGCCAAGGTAGTCATATATAACTTGAAGAAGAATTTTATTTTGTCGTCATTTTCGAATGTTAAGCAATTCGCATATATGAAATATGCAATGTCCCTACATATAGGAAAAAAATTAAAATAATAAGTATATAACAAAAAACAAAAAATGGAATAGAGAATTATAATGGAGTACTCTCTTAACTTAAATCCTTTTCGATTGAGTTTTGTACTTGATTGCACAGGGTCAATGTTTTCAGATCGGAATACGTATCTTGTATCGTTTTTTCAATTGTATACATTGTATTGGGATACGTATCGTGTATCTTTAAAACTTTTTTTTTAAAAGGAAACATAGTTTGTTAGTGTTATTAGGTGTATTAACTTTTTAATTGTATTTTCATATTAATTATGATTAACGTTGTTGAAACATAAAATAAATTTAGTATTTTGGCACAGGAAAGTTTAGTCCAAACAAGTCCAATTGACAAAATCCAAAGATGGAAGATATTATTGAAGAAAATATAAATATCTAGTCTTTAGAAATACTAAAATATCTATCTCTAGAAGTTCTAGAATATCCTTGCGAAATATCTAGAGTTTTTTTGTGAAAATTAGTAACATGTGTAATTTTAGAATTATCCCAAAATTTATTTTTTATGAAAATGTCTTTGTACTAGATTCTTCTATGAAGTAGTATAAATAGGAATGGGTCTAGTTATTTTCTACCAAGCCAAAAAAAAAGTTCGAGTTTCAGTGTAATACAAATAATCTTATTCCCCACCCTTGTCTTTAATGTTCTACTTTTCCAAAAAATTTGTCCAATTAAATAATAGAAACTCACATATCTTAAAATACACGATATGTACCCCGATTTGAAAATATTGACCCTGTGCAATCAAGCACAAAACTCAATCGGAAAGGATTTAAGGTAAGAGAGTACTCGATTATAATTCTCTATTCCTTTTTTTGTTTTTTGTTATATACTTGTTATTTTAATTTTTTTCATTATCTAGGGACTTTGCATATTTCATAAATGCGAATTGCTTAACATTCGAAAATGAAGGCAAAATAAAATTTATCTTCAAGCTATATGATTACCTTGGCACCAACATCAAGAAGAAATCTGAAGCACTCGTAGCATTCAATGCTCCCCCTATGGACAGGGATGACATAGAGTTTTGTTGGACTCCCGGTACAAAGGGTTGGAAGATATATGCAATCACATGCGATCCCGTTATTGTAACAACCCACACACTATCTTAGTTTTCCACAGACACTCGTTAGTACATCTTCAAGAGAAGGTATAAATAAATTATTTGTTTAATTATTTTGAGTCAAAATACTTTCTTTAATTGTCTTTTAATTACTCACTAATTTGTTTTTCTATTTATTGATAGTTTACATTTCATTCTCTTAAGGATTATGTCATGCGCTTGCTCTCGGAAGCTTTTCCTGATTTTGTTCCCTAGTTTTTCTATCTCGTTGCTACAAAAATTAGGATGGATGCGAGCGACTTTACGTAAGTAGCTCATAGTGCACGTACATTTTTAGTTTTTGTATTTTAATTCTATCTCGATTGTATTAATTTTATCTTTTCCTTCTTTCTTTTTTTTTGTAGAATTACTGATTTGTGGACGGGATTTAACGACAATCATGACTTGGTTGAATTCATAAGGAAAGGGCGAGATGCACTACCCTAGATTCTGTCTTGATTGTATCAAGTGTGGATCGAACAGGAAAAAGAAAGAGATGAAGCTAGATGATGTAGGTCTTAAAATGGGAGTTGGAGGACTGATCTACGAACTATTTTTCCTTTATGTAATTGAGTTCGAAATTTGTCATACATATTGAGTTTTAATGGCTAGGAAGTAACCAAACTTAGATGGTTCATAGTTTGCAAGTGAAAAGAATTTAAACCTCATACGCAAGGTTTAAAGAGTTTATTGGTTTTCAATATAAATTACTTAGTCATTGAGGCACTCTGCCTTTTTTAATTACTTTGATTGGCATTCTAATAGGTGGCAAACTCAATAGACGAATGAAGAAATCCTATTTTAAAAAAACTATTTTACACTTCTCTCTTTTTTGAATTAAACAGTAATTGTGAAAATTTTATAGTTTTCAATGTGTAATGATTGTGTCTCTTTAATAAATTGAATTTTTCAAATTGAACAAATAAATCAGGACGGGAAGTAGATATTCATATATAATTTTGTTATTGTACATAAATAAGTTAATATTATATATATAAACTATTATAAAAACATATTAAAATTTAAGTTTACAGTAGTGCTTAATTTTAAAAGTTTAAACATGAACAAACTGTAATTTTCATTAAATATATACTACCATATGAGCTTGTTGATATAGCTGTTGAAATCAGATGGGTACGTGGAGGGGTCTTCGGAGAGAACTGACTTGGGAGACAACGGTGAGGTGGTGTGGGATTATTTGATGAGTGAGAGGTGGGAAGTCAAGATAAATATTGAGTGCTTTTCATTGGCCGTAATTCGGGAATATATATAAGTTGAGCGGCCGTAAAATTGCAAGTTAATGGATACGCGGGAAACTTGAAAAAAAAGTACAACACATTAGACAAAGCGGAAGGAGCATTTTTAGCATTTCATGAGGAAAGTTATCGGCTCATTCAAGATATACAGTTGGCCCGAATCAAATATCAATCAAGTGACGGTGTTTTGACATTCACAAGTGTTTTGGAAGTTCAACATCAAACTAGTCTAACAACATACTTTGTTGTAATTTTTTCGTTAAGTTTCATATGTTATATTTTATTGGCGCATCTCTTCGATTTTGAATGAAGTTGTAAGTTTTATTTTAAGAACTTGGACAAATTAGGTTGGGAAGACTGTATAAGTTGTAAGAATTTCGTAAGTTGTACGTTTTATTTCAAAAATCACGTGATTTCATATTGGTTTGAATATTCAATTCAAAACTAACGTATGAAAGAGATAAATTATTGGGTGGTTCGAAAATTCACTTGAAAATATGCTACAATAGAGGGTGAGAGGATTAAAAAAAATGCACCCTCACACACATACATAAAACAAATTAGGAAGCCATGAAAAGGCAAATCCATTTATTTCATTACTACAAATTTATTCTTCAGACACATGCATTCAACTTTGACCTTCTAGTTTTCCTCATGACCAAAAATATGGTCCAATTGATTGAAATTGGAAAATTGCATGTCTCGATACCGTCTCACTTCTGGTTGATCCTACATAAAGTAAGGGAAAATAATTTCGAAAATTTACTAAACAAGACTTTATATAAAATTCAATTTACTAAACAAGACTTTATATAATATTTACTTACTCGGATTAATTCATTTTAAATTTCATCTTCTGCCACAACTTTGTTTCATTTGAATTCCACGCAAACCCAAGACGGTGAAGCATATTGGCTACATACTAATAATCCTGTTTCCAATACTTCATCTTTTCGAGGATATGATTTCGTTCGATACCTACTTAGGGAAAAGAAGCTTGCATCTGATTTTGAAGATATTCCAAGTACACGGGATGCCACCCACCACCCTTGCCTTGCCAAATTCCTTGATCTACAAGGGTTGTAACATTTGTTAGTAACGTTTCTTCCTCCACCTGTGTCCAGTTTCGGTGTGCCATCACTATGATTGACCAACAAAAGGAAAAACTATTTTTTTGAATGAATATGATAATGAAAAGAAGAGACATGGGACCAATTTATAAGGAAAAAATTTACCAACCTAATTAGTTAGGCACATTTTCACCAAAGAAATATGTTGGCAACATGGGAGTTTACCTAACTAATTTGATGGACACATTTCCAACTACCAAACAATGTGTTTTCCAAAAAAAATAAACCCGAATTTTTTTATAAAAAATCAAAATTTATCAAATAATAGTTCATTTTTTTTTTTTTTAATATTACTAAATTAGTTAATTTGTTAGTAAAATTAAATATTACGGGTTAACGTGTGAAAGATTAATTGTATTTGTAATTATATAAATAACATAATACATAATTAAGTTAGAGACTGCACGATGGCAAAAGGGTTATTTGACAGCTTTTTAAATTATTCACACTTCCTTATGCCCCCTATTTATCCTCCATCCAAATCAAGTACTATTTTATCCTCCATTTCTAATATCTCATCCAAACCAAGTACTATTTTATTCCCCATTTTTAATATCTCATCCAAACTAAGTACTATTTAATCTCCCCCCTCCGTAAAATCATATCAATGTGGGTCATCTCTTATTAATCAATACCGTTATTATTCAATCCTCCATTCTTATATAATACCTCCAAATCTAATCCCGCATCCAAATGAGCCCAAAACGACATATGTACCCGAGAGCGGGCCCAAAAGAGAAAAGATTATTCCAATACAAAGTTGTAAAGAAAAATGAAAAATTTTAAAATATCCCCAAACTTTGACCTCAACACTTGATAAACACTTAAACTTTGTTAAGCTTCAATTACACACCCAAACTATGGATCATCGTTATTCAATTAGGCACCTTCTGTCTCAATCTGTTAAATTGGAGATGAATTTTGATAAGGTGTCTAACGGTTTCGTTAAAAGGACAGTAGGATGGTGACATGGCCTAATTTGGGGAAAACACAACCAAATAAAGACTAAACCACACCCAATGAAACAAATTAAAGATTAAATCCCACTTAAAACAAGTTGGGTTCAAGGACTAAACAAATTAAAGACCCAAAAAAAACACAAAAAGAAAAACACCTGGGACAGTTTGACCACCTCCCCGAAGCCTTAGCCCCATCGCCGCAGCCGCATTTTCTCTTGAAATCCCCCCACTTATTAAGTCATAATTTCTTCAGGAATATTCCCCAAAAAATTCATTATCAGCCTAACTAGTTATTGCTTACTAAGTGTGTGTGTGTGAGAGAGAGAGAGAACCACCTCATCAAAATTCATCTCCAATTTAACGAATTTTGACAGAACGAGCCTAATTGAATACCGATTCAATAGTTTTGGGTGTGTAATTGAAATTTTACAAAGTTTAGGTGTCTATCAGACATTGAGGTCAAACTTTGGAAGGTATTTTGAAGTTTTCCCCAAGAAAAAAAAGGAATCGAATATGCTGATTTCTGATGTTTCGGATCGGATCTATTTCCAAAAAGAAAGGGAAAAAGACGAGGTCTTCTCTTCGCATCAGAGAGTTGAGTTAGGCGGGCACAGATGAGAATGGAACTAGTGGATATCAACAAAAAGGAGGCGTAGGTTTCGAATCGATGTGCTCGAGAAGTGTGGTAGGAGCAGTGCCCTTGTAGAGTCGACAGCACGGTTCAAATGTTGTAAATCAATTAAGTAGTTCACGAGATTGGCTCGGTTCGTTAATACTAGGCTTGGCTCGTTTAGTAAACGAGCTGAGATCGAGCTCAAGTTTTTGGCTTGTTAAAGGTCAGCTTGTTGAGGTTCGGCTCGATTAAAGAGGCTCGTTTAGTGAATGACTAAACTCGGCTTGATAAGGGCTCAACTGCTTTTGATAAATAAGCCACGCTTGAGCTCGACAAAGCTCAACTCGTTTACAGCTCCACCGCCCTTCTTATTTAATCCTCAAAACTACTCCAGCTAACAAACGAGCTCTATGGGTACAACTTTCGGAGGAAACCACATTAATTTACTCTTTACTCTCTTCTTCTGGTATAAAGGGTACGTTGCTACCAATGGCAATGCACATTATTGCCTTCCAAATATTCGTCTAGCCAAATTAAGATTTGTTTTGTGATAGATAGAAATTGGAAAAGTACTAGGATTTTGATTGTTTCTTTGCAGAAAATGGAGGATTTCTAATAAAAATGTACTACTTTGGAAGGTTTGTTATTCAAGTAATGAGGGACTTCTGTTTTCATTACATCAAGCAAAGTTCATGAAGAGTTTCACTTATGGGACAAATAAGTAAACAAATAAATGGAATTTGAATCTCTCGGTATATAAATGGTTCTTGTAGCTATAAAAATTCACAAGTCAAGCAGTGGAGACGACAAAAGGGACAAGGAAACAACTCAAACAAAAAGGAACTACGCTCAAACCTATTCAACAAGATCAACATTAGGTGGCCTCACTGCAAAACTGAATTAAGAGTGCATGGAACTCAACAACTTGAGAGCCAGTTCCTCTTGTTCTTTCAAAGAAATAGAGCCGGCATTGTCTCCCTTACTCTCTGATCACCATCATCACTGTCGCTATCAAAATACTTCTTCGATCTTTTATTGGTCTGTTCTCCATCTGAACCAGAAAGATCCTCCTCACCCTCAGTATCATCCTCATCCTTCCGTCCCCTTCTCCTTCATTCGTTTCTCTTTACCACGTTGACGATCTAGAAGCTTGTCTTCCTTCAACTCTTCTCTCAAATTTGCATATCTTTTACTTACTGCCACAAATTGAAACAAAGACTAAGTAAATGCATGTGTTTGAGTGCAACTCCCAAACCACATCAAGGGGCGGCATTTTTTCTAAATTATGCACACAATGCAGAATTCTACTACAGCAAGGAAGAAAGTGACATACTCAATATCTGCTATGTCAGTTGATTTTCCTTGCCCGCCATGGGTGGTTTCCTTAAGATATCGAGCAGTACGTCCAACTCTCTGTGTATGTAAGCTGCAACGTCTTCTGGACAGTCCACCTAATGCAAGGTAGATCAATCAGATTCCCATCTCCTAAACGTGTCTCACATCTCCTGCTTCATCCTTCCATGAAGACATTTCAAGGGGATGCTTATTGAATGCTTCAAAAACAAATCTTATCTGTTGAATAGCAGAAGTCGAAGTCAATAACTAAAGAAAAAAAGGTGCAACATGATACACATATAGATGGGTCAAAAGGTGTCAACGAAGAAGAAGGTGGTGAGAAGAAAAAAAGGGTGGCTGTGGCTATAATTTGCAAGAAATCCAACCATTTGCTTGTCATCCCACATAAATGAAACGGAAATGTGGAAAAGCTAAACTCTAAATTATCTTTCATGGCTTCGTGGCCAAGAATATGGACCCATAACAGTGATCTTATTATAGCTCTCTAAAAAAAGTGTTTTTTGAAAAATCAGCTGGATGAACATGTCTATAGAGTATAGACTATAGTTCATACGAGTGTGGCCGTACTCATGCTATGCACGGGAAGCATGAAAAAAAAAGTTAGCTATGTTTATTGACATTTATCTCTCATTGATGTGCAATTTGACATTAACGTGTAAAATTGAGTCGAAATAGAGAAAGTTGCATGGGAAAGTTTGAAAAAAAAAGTATTTGTTTTATGTTTTTAATTCTAAAGTGGAAAACCAAAAGAGGGAGAGAGATGGGTTGGGTGAAATTTTTGTAATTTTTTTTAACTTTCTCAAAAGAAGAAAAGTGTGTCATGTATCATACACAATAAGTCGGAGGTTAAACGGTTAAACCCTACAAATCACATTTAGTGTCCATTGTGTTCAAAAGAAGAAAAGTGTGTCATGTATCATACACATGCTTATCATACACAATAAGTCGGAGGTTAAACGGTTAAAGGATTGGATGACTGAACAACTCAGGAAAATGAAACATGAGTAGTAGGGAAAAACCATGAATTATGGTATCAGCATTCTGTGTGTGTGAAAATCAGGAAAATGAAAGGACATCTTTATCCATCCTCCTGAATGTTTGACTCATTTACCCTGCATCTCTTTGCTTTTATTGCTTGAAATAACAAGACATGCATGAAAGGCCAGGCAAATCACAGGTATGCCAATCTCTATCGCTATAGGCAATGGCTAATGATCAACAGATCCAATCAAAGCAAATTAAGAAACCACACATAATATACACGAAAAGGAAACCGCTCAAAGATTTTCAACACAGAACATCTCTCTTCGTATTTGTAGGAACATTCATCCTTTTCCCACCTTTTTTCCGATCGGCAAAAGGAAATATATTGAGAGAATAGAAGTAGAGTACATGATAGATGGAGGTTGATGAAATCAACTCCTAACAAGGCATATAGCCAAACCAAAGAAAACAGAAGCAATGAGTGAAAATCAAAATAGGAACAAAAACAGCAGAAGCAGCAGCAAGCGAACCAAGGATGAGCTTGTAAACTTGATCAATTCCACCAGCACCAGTGATGTATCAAAGCCTCCTCAGAAGAGAGGGGGAGATTGAACCGAAGGAAAAACCTTGAGCGTAACCTTCAAAGAACATAAAGCCTTCAAGGAATATAGCATTGAACCCAACCGAGACCTTCGACCAAGGAATATTGCAGCAACATCCATGACTAAAGGAATACATTGCAGAAAGAGAACAAAACCAGGCCAATCAATCCACAGCGCATGAGCAGAACCAATATCAAGCCTATGAGCAAACCATGGAGCAGCAGCTGAGCAATGGGATAACAGCAACAATACACGATCACCAAGAATCTTTAAAGACTACAACAAAACATGATCACCAAGACTGCAACTAGGCAGAGAATTGCCTCAGAAGCAGAACAGCATGGGGACAACTGAGCAGCAGCAACGGCAACACCATAAAAGCAGCAAAAGTAACATCACCAAATTGCTTCAGAGCCATCAACTAAGCAGAACAATCAAAACGTGGAAGTCCGGGATGACCATAGAAATAAATAGCAGCCCATAAATTCCAACAGCACCAAATCCACAGCAGCATAGCCAAATCAAAATAGTTGAGAGAAAGACCAAATGCAGCATCAACAGCACTATACTAGAACCCCATCTTCTACTGCATCAGTCAAGCCCAAGCAGCATCAAGAGAAAAAATACCCCTTCATATGCTGAGAAAGGCTAGGGCACATAACATGAATATACTAACTGGAACAAGACACCTCAGAGCTCCTTGGTAAATTTCGTAAACGATCAAATCTAGACCTTGGACGGAGGTTTCTTCGGGCCACCTATGAACTCCTGCATTTTCTTGAACTGCTCCTTGGTCATTCCATCATAATATTCACGACCCCTTTCCTGAAAAACAGCAACAACATATAATGGTGAATGATGTCATTAAGACATTAAAATCCATGGCTTTCACACATACAACTGAGGAGATGTCAAACAGAGGTCCACAATCTACTGTAATGCTATAATGAATTTTCCAAACTTGGTCTTTTCTTTGCCAATTTATCTCCTCCAGCAATGCATATCAGTATCTCAGTTTAAATTGGTAGACTAGTAACTAGACGCAGGCACATAAAACGTTGATCAATATATACTGCTGACATTAAACAAGATTTTCAGTACATAATTAGCCTAGTGCCTGACAAATATACGAACCTATACTTGGTGCTTATAGCAACATAATCAAAGTTGGTCACCAGTAGTTAAATGGTCAAAAAACAACGCTATTTTTCTGTGTCTAGTTCTACGTTGACCCCATGATCACGCAAGTGTGCCACATTAAGTAAAGTTGCTTCTAAAGTCCCCGATCTCAAAGATCATAAGATTTTCAAGGTCGTAAAATCTGTCAACAAGAAGGAATATCATAAAGCACTTTACATATGCAATTGACCTAAAGAAATGCCCCCAAAGGCCAAAAGGATGAAGGGACTGAAAAGAGGCAGAAGCAGATCCAAAATGTGGGCCAAAATTATTACCTTACTAAAGAGGTTTCAGAAAAAGTAACTAAAAGAGCTAAGGGGACCTTTTAGATATATTATACCAAGCCGTGAGACTAGATTAGAACCAAAAGTCATGAAACAGGTTATAGTTCAATCTTAAAAAAGATTGCATGAAGACTAAATGTGGTGAAACACTTGAACAAGATAAACTCCCTTTTCTAATATGAAGGCATGATCCAGGTCCAGCTTGAGGCCATAATTACTAACTGACTTGTACCTCAACACCAAGTCTTCATAGCCTCTGCAACTTCTCGGGCTTTCTTTACAATTCAGTTTCCTCAACAAGACGATTCACCAAACCCCACCTCTCAGCTTGTTCTGCAGTTAAGGGCATGGCTGTCAAAGACACTTCACAAGCTCTGTTGTGTCCTATAATGCGAGAAAGCTTCTGAGAAAGACCCCACGAAGGAAATATTCCAAACCTGCAAAAATCCAGAAAAAAGGTACATTAGTTAGATTAGAGGTACAACACCAAAAGGAGTTTCGACTTTCAACAAACAGATTTCTCTCGGCAAGATTTCCGTCTAATTAAAGATAAATCAACTTCAATACACAGAGTTGGGGCAGGAGAACCATCAATTTCAAAACACAGGGCAGAAGAATGTTTAGAATAGTTCCAGATTTCGTATGATACAACGTAAAAGCTCCAACCGCAAATGAGGTACACCATGTACTCTAGAAAAGTTGTTTCTGCACTCTCACTCAAACCAACTTTTAGCAAGCATCAATAAAACTACTAGGAAGTCAGCCAAAACACAGTGTCATGATTGTTTGGGAAAAAAGAAAAAATAAAGAACCAAATCACATCAACGAATCTCAAACTCAACTGTAAGTGGAGATCCTCTGTTTAGCTCAAATTTTCTCGTCCACACACACACACACACACACACAACCCCACAGGAAGTTCCCTTTTCTTCCACAAACGCATTCCAACACAAAGACACTACTAATGTTATCAAACCAATGGATTAAGACACATTTGAACATAGAAACAATCAAAATTCCCTCTCTTGTTCCATTCCATCACTATATAAACCTGTCAGTAACACCATTTTTCATACACATGAAACAAAGAGACAACAAGAGAATAAATCAAAAAACAAGAGAATAAAATAATTAGACTCAAAGAAACATAACAAAGTAAATATGATAATAGACTCAAAGAAACATTCTATCGGAAACGGGCAAGCCACCTTCATTTGGCTTGATAATTGGCATCCAAATGGTACCCTCTACAAACTCTTCGATGATAGGTCTTTATCTAGACTTGGTTCCTCTTTATATGATAAAGCTAGTTCTTATATTGTGAATGGTGAGTGGCAGCTAGAAACAGGACAATTCAACAAATTCAAGCCTCAACCCCTACTTTAACTTTGGGGGATGGAGATGATCTGATTACTTGGTCCATCTCTTCTACTGGTCTTTACTCTACCAAACATACATGGGAAGCTATGAGGAACAAAAGCCCAAAGGTACGATGGTCTTCCTTTGCTGTTGGGGTGTACTTTATTTGGCTCGAAAGGAACTCTCGAGTGTTTAGTGGGGGCTTTAAGAGTCTAGATGAAATCTTTGCCTGCATACAAGAAAATCTGAGGCTTAGAATATGTACTTGGAGGAATATCCCCAACACAGTTGAGAACCAATGTATTTGTAATCTTTGGCATATCTCTTCTAAAATGTTGGGGAATTTCGTCCCTTAGGGGTTTTGTCATTTAGTAGTTTGTTGTAGGCTTTCTTTGTAAAGTTTGATTGTATTGGGGTTTTCCTCCCCTGAGTTGTTGCTTGGTTGGCTATAAAATGCATCATTAACCAAAAGAAAAAAACAAGTAAATATGGATCTCAGACAACTCCCATTCTTTGGTGTTTCTTCTGCATCCACCACCTGAGGTGAATCAGTTGGCAAAATCTTCTCCCCCTTTCGTTGCCACCTTAACCCGTGTAAGGACCAGCACAAGAACACTGAGGTCCTTAGTATTTCCCATAAAAGGTAGAGCATTACCTCTTAACTCTAGCCGACATGCTCACCTGAAATGCTTCGATACCAACCAACGACGGCACAAGCATAAGCGCTAACTGCGTTCAATTCATCAAATGAGCGACTATGAAAGTGTACAGAAATGAAATCCTCAATATTTTTGGGCAGTCTACACAATATGTAAGCCATAGTCTGATAGTCTTACATGACAAAGCTAAGGCATCCTCAGTGTAAGCCCTAGAGACTTCAACTCAATCTTCGGTGTACACATGTCCCAGCTCATTGAAGTAGGGTCTCTCATTGAGCAAAAGCCCTTGAATGGAAACCAGGAGCTGAAGAATGGAGAACAAAGAACAGTTCCACTTCACTTTCGTGTTGCCACGCCAAGTGTTGATTAGGCTCAAGCACACATACCAGCTTGCATATAAGTTGGGATTCAGTCGCAGGTCATGGGAGTGGTACTAGACTTTT
Organism: Rhododendron kiyosumense; assembly: GCA_019656275.1. Taxonomy (NCBI): domain Eukaryota; kingdom Viridiplantae; phylum Streptophyta; class Magnoliopsida; order Ericales; family Ericaceae; genus Rhododendron; species Rhododendron kiyosumense. The sequence goes on along the minus strand of BPLS01020578.1, from coordinate 1,732 downwards.
GGAGGGTCGTTCGGGTAGTTGGAAGGGAAGGTGATGTCGAAGAAGAAGAGGCCGCTGTGGTGGGGGGTCCGTGGGCTCCAACGATCACAGCTCAAAGTAGGTCAATCCAGTCTTCGCATGCCTGGATGTAGATGGGATTCAGGGAGACTCTTTTGGAGAATTTTCCACGAAAAGGTCTCCCTCGATCACTACTTTTTTGGAGGATTTTCATGATCTTCTTGTGGAAAATACTGTTTTCATCCGCAAAACAACTATTTTTTGACCAAACAAACGATTCAAACCTACAGGGCTTTGAATAGTAGTGATTCAAAGGGTCTGAGACACTCTCGAATCGTTTGAACCTGACATTGGTTCCCTCTTTTCAGTTGACTTGTAATCTACCACTATATACGAACAAACAAAATCTTGCAATATACTTCAGTACAGATTTTGGAGACGTCACCTTCCACTCGCGATGACCTTCAGTTTATATCAAATGCCCTATCTTGTGATATGCAGCCCACCGGAATTAAGAGGAAACTGATATCACTTTTCACATTATACCTGTTAATAACTGAACACATTCAATATGAGGATTCTAGGAGGAAAGTGTCAAGTAATTAACTCAACCATTCCATATGATACGTATTAACATGATACTAGTGCTAGTATCCTGATTCAAAGTACGATGAGAAGAAGATTCATGACAATCCAATAAAAATCCCTTAAGAAATCGGTCTGAAGAAAGATGATAAGAGTCTATTTTCAACAATGAAACATGAGATAAGTGAACACAAATGTCCTAGCGAACTACACTCCACAAAGTTGCCTGCTTTTTGCCTTTCCGGCACAGAAAAGTTTCACTCCGGGGACATTGGGTAATTAATTCAAACAAACACTAAATAAGCGTATAAACTATCATTTCAACGATGCTTCAGATTAAGCCATTGCTGACAACACCATAACAACAACTACTCGAAAGGATAAGACATAAGTTGAACCTCACATTTAAAAAACATTCGCAATCATTGAAGTGTATCACACACGTCCGCGCACGCACAAGCAAACAAGCGTGTGTGCATTAATTCACAAGCACCCAAAGTATATTCAACCGTTGATTGTTTATGAGAGGAGCTGATCTCAAAGGAGCTTTAATCGAACCAAATATGAGCCAATCTCGGGTAGTTTAAATTTTTCATAAATCATAGCCATACAAGCCCAGTATTAGCTTATTCGAGCTTGGTTTGGAAATTTAATGAGTTACAAGCATGTGTGCATTGATTCACTTGGAATATACTGCAAAGTTTTGTTGAATTTAATTTTTTTTTTTTGAACCGCTGTTGAATTTAATTTCGAAGCACAAGTTCCAGAACAATGAAAACAAAATTAATTAATCAGGCAGCATTTGAAGGGAAAATCGACCAAGAATACCTTGAGAGAGAGAGACAGAGAGAGAGAGAGAGAGAAGCAGACCTGTTGAGAGAGCGAGGAAGAAGACCTTGCCGTTAATGGGTTTGATACTGTGTGGCCAAATCTATTTTCACAAATATAAATTCACTTTGATCATCTCCGATTATGCATCTTTCAGAATTCGATTCAGATCATCTTTGACACTGTTCATCTACTTCACAAGCTCTACAACTTGAACGATTTCGATCGTGAAGATCAGTAGAAACAAGAACACAATTTGACTAATTCACGTTGCGGAAACAATAAGGCACAATGGATTTGATAGAGTGTGGCCAAGTCTATT
>BPLS01020577.1:52422-70427 GCA_019656275.1 Rhododendron kiyosumense | reverse complement strand
TGAAACAAAAAACAAACTATAGGGTTTATTTGGCTGCAATTGAAACTGGATCAATGAGACAATCATAAAACTAGATGAACGACTACGAAAATTTGCCCCTTTTTTTTATTTTGGTTAACAAAAAGATCTACACAATATATTCTGCACGTATCTCCCAAACATTATTCTGTACATATCTCACAAACACTCTACCATATTCAAAACACATTCTGACCAAAATTCAAAAAGCAAAAAAGTCAATAACCAAAATGCAAAAAGCCAAAAAATAGAGTAACCAAACACCCCCGATATATATCTTGAATACATCATATATCATTTAAACTTATGAATGACTACCTTGACAATTCCGCCACTTCGAGTTAAATATCTACTAGCCTAAAATGGAAGCTGGGGGCTGCTGTCCCAGCGTACTGCTGTGCCCAATTTTGGGGTTCACTTCGGTCTTGCTCCGATGATCGGAATAATTCACTTTGTAGAGTTCGTTAAATAGAATAATTATGCAAAAAATCAGCTTAATTGGATATCATTAAGTTCCTGATCGGAACCTTTTTATCTTGAAAATAATGGATCCGAAACACTGGATCAAATCTATTATAACCCATGGACTGAGAGTTATATGGGCTCCGATCAGGCACTTAATGATATCCAATTAAGCTGATTTTTTGCAGAGTTGTTTTACTCAACAAACTCTACAAAGTGAACGATTCCGATCATCGGAGCAAGACTGGGGTGGGCCCCAAAATGGGGACAGCAGCCCCCCACTTCCGCCTAAAATCTGTGCTGTGCACGGTCATACAGAGAAAAATGCTTATTCAGGGAACAAAGTATATTTTATGAAAATCCAATTTCGCTTTCTATATAAAAATGTGTGCAAAATTTTGATTTGGTTTATACTTTAGCACTGCACCGAATGAGTCAAAATTCATTTTATAGTGTAACCATTTTTCTATTAAAAAAATGTACGAAATTATATAATGCCTCGGCGATGCCCTGTCAGCACCACCTCAGCTCCACGTCACATCGAGTCAATGACGTACGAAATTATGAAAGACTGAGTTCCCTCAAACTTAAATAATGGAGTAACTAGCAATCTCACAAGTTAATTGTTTTCATTTGTCTAATTTTGTCAACACTTGGGCTGCTTTACCAGTCCCTGTTACTATTGCTGCCTATCATCTTAGACCTCGTCTGCCAAAAAAAAGTTACTACTACTAGACCCGGCTCCTCTGCAGACCGTTCAGTTGGCCCGTTTGTGGGTCTTTCTCGATCTACTTAGATAATCATAACCATTCATATTATAGAGCTTTGTCGAGACACAATCACTCTGGAAAATCAGGTTGACTAGATATTGTTTGGTATGATTTCGGAATACATCTGGCTTAGTACATAACAAGATTAGAAACAGCGAATCAGAACTATTTAACCCATTTATTTGAAGACAAATGTACTTCGAAAATATATCAACCTGGTATCTGATTAACCTGATTTTTGACGCTGTTGATGTTATCAATGAGCTCTAAAATGTGAATGATTTGGATCACCAAAAAAAGAATCTGAAAGAGACCCACGGGCCAACTTGACGGTCCAATCCGTTTTCATTGATCGTAACAGATCCTCCTTTTCGGTAAAAAAAAACAATGGGAGCAGACTTAAGCAAGATATTGTTGACCAAAAAAAAGACTTAAGCAAGATATTTTCCATGTTCTTTAAGGACTCCAATAATTATTGAACTTGATTCAATTTGGAAGGTGTTAAATAAATGCTTAAAACCATGCAACTTGTGAAGTTGACATGATTACTATTATTATATGTTCCTCGGAATATAAAAAGCAACAACGAGTTATAGAGGGGCCTCCATGAATGTCATTTCACCAGCCAACCTTTCACATTTGAAGTTGATGTGTAGGCCATTATTCCGTAAATGCCCCTCCAGATTCATACTACAATGGTTTAAGGTTTAGGGTAGTTCTGGAGTTATGATGGAAGCGCTGGGGGCATTTTAGGAATACGACTCTTACCTCACTCGTGGGGTCATCAGAAAACTATATAATTGTAAATAAATGATTTCGTCGACTTTAAGCATCCAAGTTGGATCAGAAACCCGGACCCATTCAAATTAAAGCATCAGAAGATTCGGAGTGCAGTTTTTTTGTTTTTTTTTTGTTTACACTAATACCCCTCTAGTTTTCCAATTTCCTCAAAACGGAAAAAACTTTATTTGGATCTTATTTGCAGAAACAGAGAGAGAAGAAAAAAAAAAAAAAGAACAAGATTTTTTTTTTGATAAAGCATCGCGCCAGTTTCAAATTTCAATAGTAACAATTTTTTTTTTATTAGTAACTCATAAGGATATTACAAATTTCTCGCTCTGATTTTTACTTGTAAAAGACAAGACTTTTTGATATAGACTCAAATTTAATACACGAAAGTAAAAATTTCAAATTGAGATCATTGAAATGCTTGACAACATAAATAACGATTTGGGGCAGCTTATAATTTGTCATAAATTTTTGCCTTAATTTGAAAAGTAATTTGAGTTATAAATTGGTGCAAAAACTAGTAATTCACAAAATACTTTGCTTCTGAATTCAAAAAAGGATATGATTTTTCCCAATTATCAATTATGTAACTCAAGTAGTAACTAAAAGTGACAGTAGGATTACGACCATAAATCTTTTTGGTGAAAATCATCATTTAAAAATTTCAAATAGTTCAATAACGTGGGCATAAGAAAGTGGTCGCAAGTTCAAATCCTACGAAGGCAAAACATTTCAAATCTTAAGATCATTGAAAGCTTGCCCGACCATTACGTTCAAGATTTCAGAATTAGACAAGATGCGATCAAGCTGACCAGAATATCCGGTTATAAAAAAAGAATATCATCATTTATATCCAAGCTCACAACGTGATACATATGATCGACTTTGATAATGAAAGATTTATTGATAACATTGAGAAAAACGTGTGGGTCAAGGCGTTCCCATTCACAAATTAATTACCACCACCAACAATGCAATATGGGCATAAATCGAGGGGCAATAGGGTAATGAAGCCAATATATATACCGAACTTTCTTCCTATCTCTTTAACTCAAAATATATCTTCACCTCGTCAACACTCCCAATTCCCAAACAAAACCTCTGTTTCACTCTCTCCCTTCGTTAATGGCAACCGAGGAAGAAATCCTCTCTGTTTTCGATTGCTACTGGTTTGAGTACAAAGTCTTCACTTCAAAACCTCCCATTCCAACCCCTAAAACAAACCCAGTTCTTGAAAACCACGGAAACTCAAAGCTCTCTTCCATTCCTACCCTCCACAGTAGATCCCTCAGTGACCACTGCTTGAGCTCCAAAGACTCTCTCTCTCCACAATCAGTCCTGAACACTCCGAGGCTCCAGAAGATAATTTCCGGCAAAGATGTGAGAGAATTCTCGGAACCCGTATCGAAACAAGGAGCGATCGAGGCGTCGATCAAGAAAACAGGGGGTGAAATCAAGAAAAGGAGAAGAAAACAGGGGAGAGTTGTTAGCAGTAGTAAGAGCTTATCAGAGCTTGAATTCGAGGAGCTAAAAGGGTTTATGGACTTGGGTTTTGTTTTCTCTGAAGAGGATAAGGTAAATTCGAGCTTGGTTTCGATTATTCCGGGGTTACAGAGACTGGGAAGAAAAGCCGGGAGCATTTTTGAAGAAGAAGATGAAGTGAAGGAAGTTGTTGAGGTTGATGTTCCTAGGCCTTATCTATCTGAAGCATGGGATCATGTTTTGAGTATTGGGCAGAGGAATAGCAAGGTGGGAATTATTAATCCAGTGGTGGATTGGAGAATTCCATCACTTGGCAATGAAATGGAAATTAAAGATCAGCTTAGGATTTGGGCTCAAACTGTTGCATCTACTGTTAGATAATGAACACCAATTGGTAGAGTTTTTGAATTTTTTCTTTTTTCCTTTTATGTTTTTGTACTGTGTTGTGATATAGATTTCGCACTTTTCGGTGATGATTATTTCTGGGTAAAAATTCAGTGGCTTTCATTTGAAAGTTTGTCTGTGAATAATGAGGCAGAAATTGATATGAATTTGGTGGTCAACGCTTGCTTTGGCTTGTCTGCAAGGTAGGCTGGGAGCCTGGGAATGAATTTGGCTTGTCTGCGGTCCTAAAAAGGATTGCGGTCCAAGCAATCGCAATTGTGGTAGTATTTTTAATAGTTCATATTTGTTTTTAATCTTATACCGTTAATAAAAGACTTTTACCAGTAATTTATTCAACATATTTGAACCATTGATTTTCAAGATGAATGGTTCATATTGAGCCCACAATCTTCTCTACAGTTGACTACAGAGAAACCTGGTTAGCTGAAAATCCATGAACAAACAAATGGCACTGCACTGGATATAATCCCAACTTACCCAAGGGGAACTCAAGTGCTAAAAATATCCGAGATAAGTGTAAAAAGGAGGATCAAGTCAAGACGCTCCGATTTTGTGTTAGGTCTAGAGTTTTGCTTTTAACTATTGGATTGTGTTTTCAATGGTTTGGATATGAGGAATTTAAATCTTCTGCAAATCTGGACCATTGAAAACACGATTCAATGGTTGTGTCGTGGTTCAAACATAACACAAAATCCGGACGTCTTGACTTGAACCGGACTATACAGTTTTATAGGAGTAGAAGTTATCTTGTGACTTTCTTAATCCAATCGTGAATGGTAGGAGTAGAGGTTATCTTGTGACTTTCTTAGTTCAATCGTGAATGGTTTGCCTTCGCCCAAATCAGGAACAAAATTAGTTAACATGGACACATATAAACTAATTCAAACACGAGTAATTATTCAAATAGTCTGGGGTACCGTCACGTAGTGCTTTGGACCACTTTACAACCATACACTTTTATAGGATCTATATACCGTAAACTCCACAGGAATATATGATTATAAAGTGTTGCGGAGTACTATAAGGCGGTACTCCCATATCATTTGTATAATTTCGCTTCAAACACCTTTTCCACGGAATAAAAATCGCTTTCCAACTAGTTTCGAGTGCATAATTTTTTTTCCTCCACATTACCAAAGGAAAAAGAATTAACCCCACTGGTTGGCCTGGGTGGTCTAACCTTGAGACTTAAGAGTTTGCTCCTTCATAATATCTCAAGTTTGAAACCTCTCAAGTGTCATGAATTTCCTTGGAGCCAGTTCATGTGGAGTTTTGCTTCGTCTTTAGTTGGGCTCCCGCAAGTAGATAGTCAAATTAGGTCCCACGAGTAGTCGAGGTGTGAATTAACTCAAACACCTGAGTTAGATAAAAGAAAAATGGGGAAAAGAATGGAAGAATATTCGATATGACTACAAGAGCTATATTCTTCTTGTGATCAAAGTTACCTATCCAACAGTGTAATCTTATCCAATCCTTGCACATCCCGTGGGATAGTTCAACAGAACATCGTACAGAAGTGTGTGAAAATCCAAGAAAAAAAAAGAAAAGCAGTTGATTTAAGGGTTGCATAAGCCCACGCAACAGTTGCAGAAAATAAGGTAGGCTGGGAATGAATTTGGTTTGTCTACAGTCCTAAAGAGGACTACGGTGTGCGGTCCAAGCGATCGCAACCGTCGGGTAGTATTTTTAATGGTTCATATTTGTTTTCAATCTTTTATCGTTAATAAAAGACTTTTACCAGTAATAGATTCAACAAATTTGAATCATTAATTTTTAAGATGAACTGTTCAGATTAAACCCACAACCTTCTCTACAGTTGACTGCAGAAAAATTGGGTTATATAGCTGGGAATCCATGAACAAACGACACTGCACTGAATATAATCCCAACTTACCCAAAGGAACTCAAGTGCCAGAAATATCCGAGATAAGTGTAAAAAGGATGATCAAGTCAAGATGCTCGGATTTTGTGTTAGGTCCAAAGTTTTGCTCTCAACCATTGGATTGTGTTTTCAGTAGTTTGGATCTGAAGAATTTACATCTTCCGCAGATTCGGACCATTGAAAACACGATCCAATGGCTGAGTCGTGGTCCAAACCTAACACAAAATCCGGACTTCTTGACTTGAACAAAACTATACAGTTTTATAGGAGTAGAAGTTATCTTGTGACTTTCTTAGTCCAATCGTGAACGGTAGGAGTAGAAGGAGTAGAAGTTATCTTGTGACTTTCTTAGTCCAATCGTGAATGGTTTGCCTTCGCCCGAATCAGGAACAAAATTAGTTAACATGGACATATATAAACTAATTCAAACACGAGTAATTATTCAAATAGTCCGGGAGTGCCACCACGTAGTGCTTTGAACCATTTTACAACCACACATTTTATAGGATTTATATACGGTAAACTTCACAGAAATGCGTGATTATAAAATGTTGCGGAGTATTGTAAGGCGGTACTCCCAGACCATTTGTATAATTTCACTTCAAACACCTTTTCCACGGAATAAAAATCTCATTCCAACTAGTTTCAAGTGCATAAATTTTTTTTTTCTCCACATTACCAAAGGAAAAAGAATTAACCCCACAGGTTGGCCTTGGTGGTCTAACCCTGAGCTAGTTCATGTGGAATGTGGAATTTTGCTTCGTCTTTAGTTGGGCTCCCCGCAAGTGGACAGTCAAATTAGGTCCCACGAGTAGTCGATGTGTGAATTGACCCAGACACCTGAGTTAGATAAAAGAAAAAAAGGAAAAAGAATGGAAGAATATTCCATATGACTACAAGTGTTAATGCAATTGGCAATTTCCGGATGTGACAAACCGTTGGAGTCTGTATTTATTCTTTTTCCATTTGGGTTTGGGAGGTGATTTTATTTTGTCTAAATTAGATACTCTGCCCGTTGGTTCAAGAGTTGATCACGAAGGCCGTGTCGTGCATTTTGCTTGGAAAGGTATATACATCTCATATGCATTTAGCTTAATATTTTTTCATGTATCATTAAAGCTTTTCAATGTCTTAATCTTTTACGAAACATCATTCATGCACTACTATTGGCCTTGTTTTATTTGAAGAGAAATTTTATCTAAAGCATTTTAAGTGCTTGTGCCTTAGTAGCACCTTAGCAGCGTCTTACCAGTCTAAGGCCCTTGCACGCGTGTTAAGAGAACCTTAGTAGTGCCCTAGCAGACTAAGGCCCTTATGCGCGTGCTAAGAGCACCTGTAAAGGGCTCTCCAGGATTTTTCTAGCTTGGTCATATATAAACTTGTTTTTCATCATTCTAGGGTAAGAAGAGATATAATAGCCCACTTTAGAGAGAGAAAGCTCTCTTTTGCTCTTGTGCTTTCATTTGCATTTGGATGATTTGAATCTAGCATTCAATCATCTTTGTTCAACCTAGAGAAATACTTTCTTGATCCATGTATTCTCTCTAGGTTAATTCTTTTGCATAAAAATCTTCACTTTACAAAATTCGTACTTTCATGCCTATGAATCTACATGGCCGGATGATACCGGAGCCATTCTAGAGCGAAGATCGAGATGGTGTTGCTCGAAGAGTCCATGGAATCATGAAGGGGCACGGGGTGCTAGGCAAGAAGTGGAGTTAGGTGTGATTTGGGGTAAAAGTCGGTAATTCCTAACTTGTAGTCTATTTGCCTAACCTTTTGATTTATGGAAATTTGAGTAGATTAGGCCGTGGTTTTATGCTTAGGGTGCGTTGACCCTAAGTAGTTTCCACGTATATCTCGTGTTTGCGTTCTTTAGTTTTATCGTTTTTTACTTATATTGTTGAATTGAATAGTTTGGCATGAAGAGTAGATAGTTGTTTGAGTTGGTAGTTGAGTTAATTTTAAATCGGTCGTCTCATTCATCCCCCTCTAGGACTTTGTAGTGCATTAGATAATTTCAAGAGCCATATTCTTCTTGTGATCAAAGTTACCTATCCAACAGTGTTATCTTATCCAATCCTTGCACATTCCGTGGGATAGCACAACAAAACATCGTACAGAAGTGCGTAAAAATCCAGAAAAAAAAACAGTTGATTTAAGGTTTGCATAAACAGTTGCAGAAAAGTGGTGTTCGTAATAAAGTTATTGCACGTCTTGATACTGTTCCCCGCGACCTCAATCTGCTCCGAACAAAAACATCAATGACATACGTACGCTGGAAAAAATAACACGCTCAATCACGTGCACCGGTCTCACCGGGCATGAACTTCCTCGTCTTAGCAAGCATCCTCGAAATTTTGGTGCGCAATGTGGGACATTCTGCTCACTTTCAGTGATTCATATTTAGAGAGCAAGCAGCTCTTTAAGAACACTAAAAAGCCTGAGGCCCTTAAACAAGAACACTACAAACACACTAGTCTCACAAACAAACTAAACTGGAATAAACATGGGAACAACTGCAAAAAAGGACAACTGAAAATTGATCTCCGTATATTAGGAAAAGTGATAAATTATGGTCCACGGGAAAAAATCAAAATTTTCCGACAATCAAAAGAAGATGCTACAATGCTCGAGACCTAAGCCCCAATATTCTGGGATTTGTTGAGGATCACACCCTCGTATTTGACCTGGAACCACTTCATGGCGTCATCCTTAGTGACCCTGTGCTGAATTCCAACACGAGCCTTGCACCGACGGCGACGACCAACGCGACACCCTGGGCGTTCCAAGACTACATAGAAATCCGTCCCGTATATTCCAGTCGAAGGATCATACCTGAAAAAGAGAGACAAGCAGCCATCAAACAAAGAAACGACCACAATTGTCAGACACAACTGTCATAGAATCATTATCAGTGTCGTATCCCGAGATGACCATTGCAAGCTTTTTAAATGGTGAGATGAATGTCAGAATGTGCTTACTTATTCCGAGATCAATGTGCTCCTGAATACCGAAGCCAAAACAGCCAGTTTCACTGAAGTTCCTCCTCAGCAGTTCATATTCCTTCACCTTCAATCCACTCTCTAGAAGCTGCATTGCCTTCTCACCTCTGACTGTGACATAGCAAGCAATCTTCTCATTACGCCTGATCCCAGAGGACCGCACCGTATATCTCGTTGTCATCCAAAAAAACACAGAAAAAAAGGTAACAAATTAACAATGACAGAAGACTGGCAGAAACGGGAGGGGAATAAAGAAACAAGGAAGAAGTAAAGATGAACTGCTGAAATAATAGAGCGAACAAATACACTGACAAATGATCTTAGTACCCACGATTAAAAAAGAAGAAGTTATTTTAGTAGCCAGGAAAAATGAAACTTCAGTTTCTAGTTGTTTCAGTTAATTTGAACAATTAGAATCCAACTAAACAATGTCAAACGATTCGTTTTCGGCTTTGTTCGCAAAGGAATTAATTTCAAGATTTGAAGAATCAAAAGGTCATCTTCATATTTATGCTGTTTTAGGAACATTTGATCAGCAACCAAACACAAGATAAGCTTAAGCTCGCACAAAAAAAATTTGATTAACAGCTCGAAATATTAATGTAGCAAGACATACTAAAACAACATTAAAGATTCGATGCTATCGGCACGCAAAGAGAAGAGCTTAGTCTATTGCGTTTTATAAAGCTAGCCATATTATGCAACAGCTAGAAGGTTACCAGATAGAAACCAGGATAAACATAAAAATAAAATAATTTACATAACCCTGTGTGTGTTTGCGCAAATACTTAGAAGAGAATAAACCGAACTTCACCTTAAATATTTAACTTACCCAATATACATAAGCATATAACAGAACTACTTATTACCGAGGCATTCTTTTCCATTACCAATCAGACATCCATTTAATCCAACTATTGGAATTTGGAAGATTACAACTATATCATTTCCATGTTCCCACTAGAGATTGGGAACAGGATTTTCTACAGGACTCTACTTATTTAGCTACTTCATCAGCTTGGCTAGTTACTCGGAATTCTCAATTACAAATAGATACTCCCTCCGTCTCATTTTTATTGTCCATTTTCATTTTTCGTGCCGTTCTTTCAACGCTTATATCTTCCAATATGAATCTCTAAAAATATGCAATAAGGATCTTATTTGATAGTTCTCGATTAGATCTATAATACAAAATTTTCAAAATTATGAAAGACATTGTAGATTGTGAGATATAAGCGTTGAAAGAATGACACAAAAAACGAAAATTGACAATAAAAATGGGACGGAGGGAGTAACTATTAATGATTCACCTCGTTTAAATAACATCAGAAAAAAATGAAAACTGACATCTCAAAGAAACCAAAATAATCGATCATTACTAGTACGAAGGACCTTTCCACCCATTCCCAATTGGTTTTGTGAAATATATGAAGTTCTGAGAGGTATCAGAGTGGGTTCATTCCATCTCAAATCAGAATTAATTAAAATAGCCCACACTCCACACTAGCAGACGTGACATACCTAAATACAGTTGCACGTGAGGTTGTGTTGGAGATGGTCCCACATTGCTTGGATATGAAATGAGAGATCACTCAAGGACCTCTGCACCCATTGCTAAATGCTAATTGGTTTAGGGTTGGATATAAAGTTTTCGTTGTTTCCTAGAACTAAAACTACCCTATAATCCTCAAAGTACAAACTTTTGCCATCAAAAAACAGAGACAGAGACAGAGAGAGAGAGAGAGAGGGGGGTTTACCTTTGGAGAACACAGGAGATTGGCCACTGAGTTGTTCCAAGGCCTAAAAGGAGGAGGATCAATAATTAGAAAGACGACGATGTAAGAACCTGTAAGCTAAAATGAGAGTGTGCTGCATGCTCATACCTTAGAGGCTCTAGTAAGGCGATCACCGCTTTCGCCCACGGAGATGTTGAGGACTAGCTTCTGAACTTTGATCTCTCTCATTGGATTCGAAAGCTTCTTCTCCGAGGCCATGGCTCTGCCTCTGCGAGTTTTTGGCCGAAATGGCCATAATTTATAATCAAATTGGGAGAATACCCATCTTTCGAAACTTTTTTAAAAATAGGCCCTTGCTCCTTGTCAAAAGGCGTTACAGGTTTAGGCCAACTCCTATGTGGCAAAGAGTCCAAGTCAGATTTATAACTCCTATGTGGCAAAGAGTCCAGGTCAGATTTATAATGCATTTTACAAATGCATGTTTTAAGTATTATAACTCCTTTTAAAAAGGAGCTATAGGTTTGAAGTATTATAGCTCCTTTTGGAATGAGCTATGGGTTAAAAATCCAGACATTAATCAAACCCTTCCTTTTTCTCCTCTTATCTGATATTTCCCTTTCTCTATCCACGTCGATCACATCCTCCGTACGTGCGCAATCTCCTCCAGCCGCCCTTTATCATCCTCCGGCGTGCTCTCTCATCTTCGACGTGCTCTTCATCCTCTGTTGTCACTCACAGTAAGTCTCTCTCTCTTATTCAAGCCATTGCCTGACCAAGCCTACTGGCCGCCATACGATGGGCCAAGAATTCTTCCAAACAAAGAACGTCTCCGAGGCCGAGGCCGCCCGAAAGTGAATCAAATGTGAAATGAGATGGACGATTTGATTGAGCACCAACCGCCACAGACGTGCTGAAAGTGTGGTCAACAAGGTCACAACAAGAGAAGATGCGAAAAATGAAATTCAAATTACATGTCATGTGAAATGATGTTTTTATATGAAAAGTTTGTACTCAACAAGTCTTTTATGTTAATCAATTATTTATCCAGACATGTTTCACTAGTTGAATTTGTTCAGTAAGTTAAATACTTAGGTGAGGTTTAAGAGAAAGCAAATTCATTCACTTGATGATCGTGGAAGAGAGAATTAATAGTACTCACAAACAACATACTACAACAAAATGTCACTCTGTAAGAACAAACCCATGTAGTGGGTTTCTCTCTCTAACTCTTCTCCCTCTCTCTGGGATTTCTCTCTCACACTAGTTAGTACATCCTACCATACATATTTGTAAACAAATTACATAATCAACAAACAACTAATAATCAACCACTCATCCCTCTAACTATGTACCACATTCAAATCACCAATTCAGGCTCTTCTTCTCTCGTTTCTTGGGGAAGTTAATTTGGAAATTTCTATATCATATCACTCAACTCTTTTATATCCAATCTTTTCCAAATTAAAAATAATTTTAATTTTTTTAACACAATCGTGAAATTTTTTAATATCTTTATGGTCAGTCTATTAATATCTTTGGATATATGATACTACAAATTTTCACACTTTGTGTTTTAAAAATTGGGATAACATAATGTCGGTGTTTTGGGGTTAGGATTATAGCTTTTTTTCAAAAGGCACTATTAGGGTTAAAATTATAGCTCCTTTTGAAAAGGTGCTATTAGGATTCGGATTATAACTCCTTTTGAAAAGGCGCTATTAGGATTCGGATTATAACTCCTTTTGAAAAGGAGCTATTAGGGTTAAAATTATACCTCCTTTTCAAAAGGCGCTATCTACGTGGCCGCCACATGGCACCTAACCACTATAACGCCTTTTGAAAAAGAGCGATGGCCTATTTTTACAAAACGTTTAGAAATATGGGTATTCTCCTAATTTGATTACAAATTATGGCCATTTCGGCCAAAAACTCCTGCCTCTGCAGTTGCAGTGGTTGGTCGCTGCGACGGGTGAGAGGAAATGAGGGAGCGGAGCGAAGAAAAACCCTAGAACGGGAGGGAAGGACGGAGTAGGGCTTTGATTTGGTTGGTGCGCTTGAATGACAATAATACCCTCGTGTTACTTTTCTATTTTTTCCAAAATCTTAAGAACAAATTGGCAATATTTTCTGGAAAATAGTTTTCACACCCCTTTGTTTTTTGTTTATCTATCTAAAGCTTTAAAGACTAAAAACGTTAAAGCCAAATTGGATGGCTTGCCAATTTTTGCCCAATTTTGCCAATTAGGCCCTTCGATTGGAGAGCTCCTGCTTCTGCTCTCTGGGGTATGTTGGTCTTTTGAGCTCCTGATGTGTTGGCGTCGTGTGCGGCTGCCACGTACGCGTTTAGATTTAGGGCTTTTTTTTCCCTTTTTCTTTTTCTTTTTCTCTTGCTCTTTTTCACGAGTGGCTGCTTGGAGGCCTCTGAAGAGATATTGGGGTTCTGGTCCCGATCAGCGATTGCGCGTTCCTGTTTCCTATTCCTGCTCTTGCCGGCCGCTGCGGCTTGTTGCGTGAGGTTCGATTCTTATTTTTTTCTGCAGTTTTTGTTTCCTTTTCCGTGTTTTCTTGTTGGTGTTCTTTGCGTGTTGTCTGGCGCGATGATTGTGGGCGTGGGGTTTTGTTGGTGTATGTTCTTCTTATTCTTATCGCCGACTCTTTATTTCCAGTTTGGCGCTTGTCTTCTTTCTTGCGAACTTCAGTGGTAGGTGCTTACAAGCATGTGTTTATTGGGTATGATTAGGGCTAATGTGTGCGGTTTCTTGTCGCTTGGAATTATTGTTCGTGTGAATTCGTTTTGTGCAAATGATCTGGGTTTGAAAAAATTGTTTCCGAATTTTTGTTGGGTTTGGTTTCCTTGTGTATATTCTGTCAGTTGGGCCGTTGAGTTGCAATTTTAGCGTTCTTGTCTTTTCTCGATGGGTTTTCTGTCTGCCATGATTGCTTTTCTCTATGGTTGAATAACTATTAAGTTTTCTTGTTTTGTGGCGAAATATTCCTATGCTTCTGTGCGTATGGTCTTCTCCTGCTCTATGGTGAAATAGATAGGTTTGTTCTTATCTGGCATTCTGGTTCCTCGCAATTGACGTGATGTACCAGTACTTATTAGAAATTGAACTCAAAAGATTGAGACTTACAAGTAGAAAGAGAAGGGATTTTTCCAGTGGTCATTGCCCTCTCTACAAAACGATGACCACATTATCTAAGCTAACGATTTCGAATCAACAGCCCTTTATCTATGTGCATGTGTCTCTATAGCCACCCCCTCAACATTAAAGAATTGTCCACCACTTTTTTTGCCTGCTGCTGCTGTTGTTCTTTGTCATGCAACATGAAGTGGGACTGCCTAATAATTTTTCCTCAGCTATAGCAGCCTATGATCATAGGCATCTCTTGACTTCATGTGTATTGACAAAAGTGTTATTCACAAAAGGAACCCATTTCTGCACTTGCCAAGTCTGAAGGCCTATGAAGAGTAGACCGATTGGTACTCTCTCAATCGAACAACTGTTTTTGCAGCCATGCTGAAGAACACTTTTTCCTCCTATATCAGACCCTTAACGTCTTTCTTGTTGACAAAATTGAACGATCGTATGTTTGCTTTTATTCCTTTCTTCTTAAATTCTAGAGCTATTTTTTAGAGGTCAAAACTTACAAGTAGTATAGACTTTTGAGTTTGCATATTCAGCTACTATTAACTATTATTCTTCAATGATCACTGCTGCTGATTAGCATTGCTTAAAAGTAAGCATTCTACATGTTAAACAAAATGAGAAAGACACACGCGCATGTGGATAACCCATCTCACGAAATAATTTTGTCCAATGTATAGAACCTTAAATGCCACATTACACACTGTATTTCCAAAATCCTAATTGCTTTTATTTTCATCTTATCATAATGCCTCCTCTTTATTTTCATCCTATCATAATCCAAATCCATTGATCCTTTGAACCAATGGCGCACTAAATAGTATTGCTGGCTATGGATTAGATCTCACATTCACTACAACCCAATGCTTCCTAGCATTGTACTGCTCTTAATTTTGTCTGCATTTCCAGGAAGGTTAGTCAAAATCTAAGTGGTGTTAGCTTTAGACCCTGTTAGCCAAAACTTTACAATTCTTTCACCTTCAAACTCTGAAACCAAGACAAAAGAGCTATCAAAGCTCACTGTCAGGTCAGCTGCCGATGCTAGCCCTCTTACCAACACGATAACTTGTTTAGTCACTCAATTATATATTAGAAACCTTCCAGTTGAGTCAACTTCTCCATTGCCTCTTTGCATATACCTTATCAATTTTCGACACAATCCCCCACCCACCAAACCACCATCACCCAAAAAAAAATTGCCACAACCCACCTCCTGGACATAATCGCCACTGAAGCCTTTTTTCTTTACAGAAAGGACAAAGAAAGATTTTCTCCAAAGCATCATCACCCCCCTCCCTACCCTAAATCATGTGAATTCTTTAAGTTAACCCACAGTCAATATCTCCAAAAGTTTATACATTCCTATTACACTGCAAGTTTCCACTTTTTAGCTCATCCTTCTGAACATTACCCCTAGAAAAATTGTCCTGCTGCTATTCCTGATCTTGCATACACCATCTTCTTCTTGTCTCATATATTATTTACAAAAAATACTTAACCAATACACATGCACAGAAAATACTTGCCTAATTATGCTTACATTATCTTTTATTTCCCAGGATCAAATTTAACGTGGAAATTGAAAATGCGACTGGACTCATTCCTGCAACTATATTCGCACAAAAGGCAGAAAAACTCTATAACATCACTGCAGCAGAAATGCTCAACAATACAACTGATGTATGTTATACAACACTTTCCCTTTCTTACATGAACATACCTAAATTACATATAGTACAAATGACTAACATAAAACACCACACAGCGTAATCTGTCAGTGGAGATGATCCAGAAGCTATCAACTCCCAAAAATTGTGCTATCATGCTGAGGGCATCCATGTACACCTATGGAACAATTAGCCAGTGTGTATTCAATGTCCATTTCATCTTCGACCCAACTTCTGAGCAGCAACCACTTGCAGAATCATCAACCCAGAATCTACAACCAAACACCCCAAAGAAGCGTGGACCAAAACCAGACTGCACAACAGAATCAACAACAAACGATAGCACCATGGAAGAAGATGCACCTATTACACCTCCGAAGAACAAGCAGAAAAAAGAAGAGCTCCATAGATGGAACCTTTTGTCATGTCTTTTGAAATAGTAGACATTGCAGCAAATCTTTTGGCGTACATGATTTGCAGCTATCTCTACTATTCTACATCTTAACTTCACTAAACCTACAGGGCAATCTTTTGCTTCATAGCCTTTGCCATAAAACGCTGGCAACTCTCTTCCGTGTAATTAACTTAGCTAAGACTTTTAACTGTTGTAAATATATAAAGACTCCTTGCACAACAAATTGAGCTTTTAAAACTCTACGACACCAAACACACATAAAACACCTTGTCCAAATAACAGGCATGAGACTCTTCGTGCTGGCACGTGCCGCTCACCTAGTTTATTACTATTTGGTTTCACACGCCTTCGTAGTTTTGTTTTCTCTTGTTAATAAAACCCACATAAAATAACAAAGCTAGTGCAAATTATAATTGTGAATAGGGACTGATAAAGGTTCGACTCTTTCACCTGCTTAATTTTTATTATTTGTACATAAATTTCCTTACTCTGACTCCGCTCCGCCTATTGTCATTCCTAGATCACTCCCACCTCTTTTTGCCACCGTGTTTTGTCGCCCTTTCACCCTAGTTCTTGGTGACAATCTCTAGAAATCACAATAGGCTGTCAACATCTGCCGATGACTTTTCTCCCAGTGCTCCCACCATCTTTTGCCATCATTTCCTTCTATTGATAGTTTTTTGGCCACTCCTCATTTTTAAAGATAATTTTTTAACCTTTTGAGTGTACTATTTTTATATGTACTTTTTGTAAAGATAATGTAATAGGAATGGTTGACATGCAAATGGTATGAAGCATATGTTTAGTAATTTTAGTAGGTATTTACAATGCCAGAATAAAACAATTTATATGAGCTTGGAAGGGCTCCTCCCTCGTTTTAGAAAAAATCGGACCAATCCAATTTTAACTTTTCAGGGTTCTATTCCAAATTTATTTCGATAATCAAAATTATTCATCGAGAAATCATTCAGGCCAATTGATTGGGACATAAGACTCGGTTTGGTTTGGTATATATTAGAGCATCTCCTTTACTCAAATTTGGAGAAAAATTTGAACAAAAGCTTCATTTGAAACGAAAGACTCGATAAACTAAAATCTTAGATAAATTTTAGTTAAAACATCATAGTTGCAAAAAAGAATTAATTTTCGTGCTTCACTTTTTACTGAAGGCACTCCAATTTCAACGTGAAGTTATTAGTAACTTCATGAACAAAATAGAATGCCATTAGTAAAAAGTGGAATGCAAATAACAATTTCCTTGCAAAAATAATAAACTTTGAGTCATCTTTGATTTGAGTAAACTCAATTTGATATGAATTTGAATAACGATTAGAGGTTTTTAGGAGGAGGAGTACTTCAGGTCTTAGTTAAAAAGGTTAAATTTCACTTTGACCCTTGTACTTTGTATAAGTTTCACCTACCCTTAGTACTTAATTTTTAAACATATACACCCCATGAACTTTGGGGTCGATTGGAACTGTTAAAATTGTTAACCATAAGTGTTGAAAAGGCTTATAAACCCATTTGGGTCAAAGTAATCTCCTCATTTGTAACACAAACACTCAAGTAGTGATTCTGATTGAAGTCTTGGATCTCAACTTGGGGAATAATAGCACCAATCGATTGTGGGAAAAGGTGGATGAAGATCATGCTAGTGAGTGCAAAGGTATGGATGAATATTTGGGGTGACTCAAGGGGTTAGAGGTTGTGGGTTTTTTGTTGATGTTTTTGGAGGGAACAAGTGAATTATTTAAGATATAAATAAGCTCATAGGGTATGGTCCAAGAAAAAGAGTTTGAGAGAATTTCGCCGCCAAGACCCAATAACTCATTTCTACGTTTACGGTTTCACTCGACCCCAAAGTTCAAGGGGCGTATATGATTAAAAATGAATTGCATTATTGAAACTTGCTAAAAAAAGTACATAGGGTCAAAGTGAAAGTTACGAAGGAAAAAAAAAATAAAAGGGATAAAGGCTAGAAATTCTTTTAGTTCTATAGTTGTAAAACTATGTTTGTAACTTGGAGAAAGTGAGAAAAAAGAAGATTGAAAGAAAATGAAAGGAAAATTCGAGGAAGGTTTTACCATGCACAATTTTTGAATTTGCCATTTTCTCTCATCTTTCTCTCCAAACCAAATAATGGATTCTGATTTTTTTTTTTCTTTATAAAATTCCTTCCCTTAGGCAAGTGATAATGCCAAAACCAAAATTGATGCTGCCAAAAC
>BPLS01020577.1:3015-22422 GCA_019656275.1 Rhododendron kiyosumense | reverse complement strand
GACCTGCTTGAAATCGACGTTTAGGTTACTTTGGTTCTTTCCTGTATTTGTTCTGGAATCTGTTTGTCCAGTGAATTTGTGATAAATGAATGACTCTTTCAAAAAAAAAACATTGCCAAAGAATTGAGTACACGCTCTATCCTAGTGTGACACTCTTTAAATCGCCTTAAATTTATAATTTTTTGCGTATATGTTTTCTCATAAATCAATCAGTTGTATATGTCAACAAAATTTTAGGACAAAAAAATAAAAAATAAAAACGTTACGGATATATCAGTAATTTTCACAAGTATTTTGCGAAGCTGATTTATTATGAAACATGAACCTATTCTTTTTTTTAGGAAACGCCAGAGCAGTCATATTGAAATTAAAAAAATAATTACACAGTCCAAAGGTGGCCTTACCAAAATACAACAAACACAAAAAAACAAACAAGAAACACAACTAAATTATCAAAAATTAACCAAAAACAAGCACGTTCTGATTATTTTTGGATCATCGAAAGTTTCAGTTTCGTCGCCGTTGCCTTCTCCCCTGCTACTGCCGAAAACCTACCACCGTCGCCTTTTTCAAAAGCTGTTGGAAGCCAGAGCTCAAGATACATCACAAATTGACAATATGGTAAAACCCAAAATGAACGAGATTGGGGAGATCTAAGTTAAGATAAGATTGTTGGTAGATGACTGGAACTTTTTATCCAAAGGGCAATGCATGCATGCTGCTCCAAATTCCATGGACAGAGAGACACAACGGTTTGACTATTATCACACCTATTAATATTATATTAGACGTATATATACCCGGTCCATACGGGGCGGTTGGACAACTATTTAGACACCTAAAAAAACACCTCATAGTTTCCGATCAAATTTTGATGATCCGAGCCTCTTAATGTGATCAAAACGTGATTTTAAGAGTACCCGCAAGAAATCAGCAAAAAAAAAACCGAAAAGGGCTTGATCTGAGCAGTTTTTAACTTAGATTTAATGAACAGTTCAATTAAAATCTGCTTAAAACAAGCACTTCCTGGTTTTTTTTTTTTGCTAATTTCTCACGGGCACCCTTAAAATCATATTCTGCACACATTAAACGGTTCGGATCATCAAAATTTGATCAAAAACTATGTGATTAAGATTTAGGGTATTTGTTTAAATGTCTAAATAGTTGTTTATTGAATCACCCCGCCATCCATATAGTATAATATATATCAAGGGGTCAAAGGACTGCCGTTTCGGTTTGACAATAGAGAAAATCCCAAAATTTGGTGTGGGCCAAGTCTTTTGACTCTTTTCCCTTTTTTTTGGGTTTGAATGAATTAATAGCCGTTGATTTTTTGGGAAAAAAGATTGCGTGGGTGAGGTCCACTTGCCCTAGAGTTTCAAAGTTCCAACTACTACGTACTCTGCACCGTCAAACTTCTTGTTCTTGATTGTCAACTATGCCTAGATCCAAGAGGAAATGAGCTAGTATAATTAATTAATTTTTGAGGATTAATATCACCGTCTACTAATACTGGCAACGGACGTTTCGAAGACATTTCTCGTAATTTGAACGTTTTAACTTAAAAAAGTGTAGAACACTTAAGTTTCAAACCTTGACCATCAGACCAGCTCTTTCGAGTTCAACAAACTCCTCCCTCCCCCCCCTCCTCCCTTTTACAAATATACAATGACTTATTTTACTTGGGTTTTTTTTCGAGTTCAACAAAATCCTCTCCTTTTTACATATATACAATGATTTATTTTACTTGTTTTTTTTCATAACTTAAAAGATAAATACACCGCGTCAATAGGCAATTAGGTAAGGCACGTTATGACACGGTGACAAATGAGATGTTACACACTTGAAGCCCATCAAACCCAATGGGGCAAACAAAGGAATTATTTTGCTTATTCAAAAAAAAAAAAGGACTTTTACGCGTAACATTTCAAAACTTTCTTAGCTATATATTCGAAAAACTTCGATTATTCAAAGATATATAATTCGATCCATACTGCTTGGAGAAGTACTTATGATTGACTGCTAATGATAAAAAAATCATTAAGATTGTAATTTCTCTATATAACTTCTTAAAGTTACTCCTACCATGTTTTGACCTTCTAGAAAACCATAATAAAATATCAAAAGTTATTCAATACTTCCGGAATATATGAACAATATACTCCCTTCTCTCACATAACATATGGGGACCCATATGTTATTTGAAAGGAGAGAGTATACTGTTCATATACTCCCGGAGTATTGAATAATTACTCATAAAAAAATTAAAAAAAAGCAAAATGTACCCAGCTAGTAGGGAAATACCGGGAATTTCAAATTACCATAAGAGTCAACTGGGTATATCCAGTGTGTGTGTGTGTGTGTGAGAGAGAGAGAGAGAGAGATGGCTTTGGCCCTTTGGGTTTGGGGTAAAGTACCAGCAGTAGTTAACTTTCGGTGGACACAAAGAAAGGAATAAATTAAAGGTAGCCATGCAACTATGCATCAGCTGTATTGCTATGAACTCAGGAGCTCGCGTTTTTTACTACTTCCTCCGTCCCGGTTTGTTTGTCCCCTTTTTGACTTTTTGAGAGCATTTGACCTCTCAAAAAATTGGCTATAATTTTCAATTCGTAATGTTTTTAATATGCAATATGGATCTTGTTTGATAGATCTCAATTAGTTTTATTATACAAAATCTTCAAAATAAAAAAAATATTATAAAATGTAAGATATAAGTATATTTTTGAAAGACACGGTTTTCGACAATAAGACAAACAAACCGGGACGGAGGGAGTACTATTTTTGCTTTTTCGTTGCAACTTCTTAATGTCGTACCGGTTAGAGAACGATTTTCCTTTTTTTTTTTTTTTTAGTATAGGTGAGATAGTAGACCGATTTGGATTTATAACTATGAGTGTTACTTCTCATATCAAAACTTTATATCTATTTAAAAAGAAAATTAAAAGTTAAAAATAGTCCAGTACCGTCTCGTATTTGCCATTATCAGCCAATAATAACCGGTATTTCAGCCAAAATGGTATTGAAGATCTAAGGTACCCAATTGCTCAAAACCAATGTGTACCGGCTAGTACGGGATTCAAATCCCTGGTCACTTCTATTGGACCTCTGTGTTTTCATTTTTTCCTCGGTTAACTTCTTTTTTCCGAAATCAACCATTTTTGTACAATGTTTTTTTTTCCCCCTCTCTAAGGAAAAAAACCCTAGTTGTTTTCTTTCTTCCTTCCCCATAAGTGATGGTCTCTTGTCTCGCTTTCAATAATCTCTTCTATCCTTTTCATTTCTCTCGGCTTCTTCTTCATCATCAAGGTGCCGCTATGGAGTTTCGACAATGGTGGTGGCGAAGGTCCTTTGGCTGCGATGGTGGTCTGATAACAAATAAGATTGGTTCGATCGGCTTCCCCATCAATTCATATTTTGGGTTGCAAAGGATCTTGTCCTATGGCAATGGAACCTGTCATTGAAGAAATTCGCCAAGGAGTTGATTTGTTAGGATTTGTTATTTTCTTTTTACTCAAGCTGCAATACACACCCTGCTTTGGGTATGATATGTACCCCATAACATTTACCCAAAACAGACGTAATATTTCACCATAAAGAGGCGTAATATTTCCGTCCAATAGGCATAACATCTATAAGGGTGCATACTACCATATGCACACTAATCATAAAAAGGCATAACATTCACCAAAATAAACCATAACATTTCGCCAAAGAGGCATAATAATCACCAAACATAGGCACAACATTTTGCAAAAGTCGAGGTGTATGTATTGAAGCATTTCCCTATCTCTTGACCTCAAAGTGTGGAGCATTCAGGTGCATCTTCTACTACACAAAAACAGCATCAAAAAGGATTTTGAGGACATTTGCTTAAAAGAGACCAACTCGAATTCTTCCATACGGCAGTCATATGAAGCAGTACAAATTTCATCATTTCCCACTTCATCAAAGATTTAAAAGCACTCGGGACAGAATTCGGGCCCAAGTCCAACGTACAAGTTTCATAACTTTCCACTGTCATCAAAACTGTAGGAGACTACTCTGTTTAATCCATCGGATCTTCTATCGCAACGCTAGAAATAACAGGAACAAAAGCTCAGAATGTATGCTGCACCACATGAAGAAAATAATTATCTAGCCACAAAGTTGGCATGCCCCAAATCTATATTGGTTAACGCTTGTGCAACACCGCATGGAGTACAAGTTTCCTAGGACACTTTATTTAAAGAAGATGACATCCAGCCATGCATAATGTGAATCTTCAGAATTACAACACCCACTATTTTTTATTTTTGTGATTTTCAAGTTTTCTTCCAAAGTGAAAGGAGGATCTAACAAAATCCTAGTTGAAGGGTAAACCTTTTCGAGTTGATTGGGACGAAGAAACTGCTTCAGCGGTTAATTGGAGTGTGCATCCGCTCAACAATCCTATTCACAGCATCACGAGACATCACTAGTGTGTCGTGTTGCAGAATGCTGTAAACATTTAAACCCTGCGAGAGAGTAAAATGGAACGAGGTCAATACAGAGACGGAACCCAAGTGACTTCCATAAAATCCAATGAAACTAGTAACCTTGGATTTAACAAAAAATACTGCAAATTTTGATAAAACGATGTCGCACGAAAGTGAATAAGTACTTTTGTCGTGGGAAAAGAGAGATGTAAAAAGATGACAAATCACTCTTAAAAGTCATCAAATTGCACGTAAGAGTAACCCGCACAATTAGTCATTGCTCTTGAACATTATCAACAACATTTAAAGTTCTTTTGAAGAGGTAATATTTAAGGCAGCAGAGCAGAACTGGAATTCATGCCCCGCACCCTATTTCATTGAATCCAATTAAATTGGCCCAGAAACATCCCTTACAACAAAAGGCGAGCACAGTTAAGTGGCTAGTTATATATTTCTTTCTGGTACTCAAAATTTACTAAAAGAACAAAAAATACAGAGAACAAAGGAGGCATACCTCCCACTACAAGAGAGAAGAAACAAAACAACAAGTGAATACAAGGCTGATAATTCTAGGAGTTAATAGCCAAGAGTGGCAGGCTAGTTATATAAGTTTAACTTCTGGATTATACGGGAAGATGACTAAAAATTGAGTCTTTAAGTTGCAACTTGAAACAAATAAAACAAAAGTTTAAGGACTTACAATGGATGGCAATATGTTAACATAATGAAGATTTTGTGTAGCCAACTTCAGCTTTTCAGTTAGAGGACCACCATCCACCAGCAGAAGTTTCTTTGTGTTGTCCATTTGCTTCACATAGTTCACAATGTTCTTGGTCTTATGTGTAGGAACCTCCAAATCGTCAAAAACCATGAGCTGTATACTGATGAAAGTTTCTTTAGTTTGGCGGCATATGCAAACATAGAAGTTACAAGGGAAGTTATCAAAATATGCATGGGAATTGCAAACAGGTGCTTCGGAGAGAAAATACAAAGAAAAAAGAGAAAAAAGAAACAAATCTGCCATTAAAATCAACAGATATCTAAGAAGGAATAACGCGATAAGCATGTACCCTCTGAGCCAGCCAAAGAGGCATAACATTTCCCATATTTATTGTAATTTAAAAAAAAAAAACAGTAAACACAGAAATGCACAGCTTGATAGAAGCAAGTATTTTACTGGTTAGCTAACGCCGTCAGTGATAGTTGTGATGTGGGCTTTGACATAATCGTCCAAGTGGGGCATACAACTCCACTGTAGCTAATTACCCATAAACCTTTCACATAGCAATCGGCCAGAGACAAGCATGATGATTGGCATAATCTCTACCCTAACTCTGGAGATCGCCACAAACCCTTCAATTAAAGCCCAACGAGGTAAAAAGAAAAATGAACTAAAGAAGACAAAAAAATGAAGAAAACAAGAATACATCAACAAAGCAAAAGGGTTCTGGACTGCTATCATAGCCCATACTTCTCCCAACTGATTTTCTCCTCTCAACCTCTTTATCGCACACGCGCGTGCACACACCCACAGAGAGAGAGAGAGAGAGAGAGAGAGAGAGAGAGAGACTTGCCTTTCCTTCTGCTGCACGAGCTGATAGTGTAATCTTCAGCCCTAGTCGACGAACTTTCTTGTTTAACTTGAAAGCATGACTCCGTGGCTTAGGGCCGTGCATAATACAACCGCCTCTAAACTGTTATCCATCCATTAATTATGTTAACACCCAGTATTAAGGCACCTCAAATGCAATGTAATGCTTCAGGTAAGAGGTATATTCAGATGAACAACAGACTTACCTGAGGCCCACGCAGTGTTCCATGCCTTGCTAGGCCCAACCCCTTCTGTTTCCAAGGCTTTTTCCCAGTCCCACTGACCTCGCTAAGAGTTTTTGTTGAATGTGTTCCCTGCAGATGGTTAGGGACATACGATGGGTAGGAGACTGAGTTGTTTACACTGAAGAAGACACATCATTTGAGAACAACCAACACATGTTGAAGCAATACAAGAAATAGCAGAATACATCTACACTGGAAGAACTAGATAACATTACATCAGTGGAGTTTAGACTGGCAAAGTGAAGCACCATAACCTATCTCATTCTCATCAAAATATAAAAGGGAAATGGTGAAGGACATGGAAATCAAATGTAATAATACTTTAATTTCACTATTTCCAGCAGATGGTCTCAACTATCTGCTCAACAACACGACCATACACTTAATAGCTGAGGTTTCCAACAATACATTACAAAAGAACTCCAGAACAGTCCGCAGTAAAACATTTATAGTATATCCTACCTGTCGTCTCTTTGCGAGCTGCCATCGTACGACACGGTGAACAATGTCCTTCCTAATAGGTACATCAAAAACATCACCAGCCAACACCATCAAGCCTTTATCATCATTATTAAAATTTGTCACAGGTATCACCAGGTCCTGGTAGAGTCCTACAACATCCATCAAATGAATCACTAAAAGATACTGCAAGTATAGACGAATGAAATCAAATTACAGGGATAAATACATTCTTCCACACGAAAATCATGGCAAGAATGAGAACACAATAAAAACAAACAATTCTTACAAATTCTCTCAATGATAAAACTTCCGAATCTGAAGCAACCCACCGGTTTTAATATCACCAGGATTACTCAAGCGAATTGTATAGTGTTACTTAGGCTATATGGACTTGGGTATGAGTAGCAAGCATAGGCGTGCAGATCCAATCGTTGAACCTTCCAAAAGTTAAGTATGGGTCCAGGGACACATCATGAACACTTGATCGAATTCTTTATCAAGAAATATTCTTAGATGCTATGTTGCGAGGATCTAGAAATGCATACGCAATCAAACAGGACTCTGTTATTCATCATATTTTTCAGTTTCGAAAAGCTACGTAGAGTGACCCGAAACCAAGAATTCTACAAGACACGAGGTTCAATCTATGGAGCCAGTTAAAAACAGAGAGAAAGAGAGAGAGACAGAGAGAGAGATCTAAGGAACTGGCCTACTATGATGGCCAGAAGTCTGTCATGTCACTAATACTTTCCCGTCAAGTTGCAAAAAATTGAGTTCAGAGTTTGTCATAACAAGGCCATGTAAATTGTCAGTGTTTCCGTTTCACACTGCCAAATAGGCCAAACTGGATTATAGAAATCCAACTGGCACCAAAAAAGAGTCTCGCAACAAGGAAAAGATTAATAAAAAGGGTGGCCCTAATGCCACGACAACTTATGTTAGGGCCACGACACTCTTCATAATATTTGACTTTTTTACCCTTTAATCCAGACACGCCTTCTCCTCTCTCCTTTGTCCTCTTCTCTGTGTTCTTTCTCAAAGATCACGGATACAGTCACCCGATGCACCCCTTCTGATCTATAGTACTCCCCCTCTAGCCAACCATCACAAAACCCACATATTTCATCGTTGAACTTTTCTTAATTTATATTCAGATCTCAGCATGATAACAAAAATTTAAGTGTTAAAAAAAAGTACTCATCTGCCAAGTTGAATATTTTTGTTTGATTTCGGAATGATGGCAAGCTATCCAAAGTGTGATGAAATTTGGTACTTATCGTGGGACTCGGTGATTTGGTGGGGCAATGGCAATACAAGTAACCTGAAGGACCATGGATTGAAATGGCAATAGAGGATGATCTATAAACATCAATGACTCGCCTGAACTTGACGTGAGTATTCAAGAGGTAAGAATAGATAATGGTGGATCTGATCGTTTGCATTAATATGAACATATAGGTCGTAGTGAGAGAACAAATGCAACGGAGATTGAAAGAAGGTAATGCTCGGTATGAGAGAGAGGGAGATGGGTTTGCAAGAAAGAAGGGAAATGGATTTTCCCTTTGCAGATGGACGATGACAAACGGAATAGGGATATGAGGGTAAATAGGTAAAATGATGCAAATCTGTCGTGGCTCCAACAAGATCAGTCATGGCATTAACTGCCTCCTATAAAAATAGAAGGCATTCCAAGATATGTTCGAATTGGAATGTGAGCTCGTGCCAATCAAGCAGTATATCATTTCCTAGCCATCCTCTTTGAATAATTAAGAGCATGCCTACGAAGTCACTCGAGTATATAGCTAGAATGCCAGCCAAAATTCATCTCAGACCAGTTAAAGTAAATATTTCAATGTGTACAATACTACAATAGTACAATCTCTTTCTTGAGCAGTAGCAACTATGGCAACATTTTTAGTAAGTAAAAGCCCGGTTTTCAGAGCAAGATATCAACGTGTTTCCCATACCTCGTGTATGTTCTGGAGTTACAACTCCCTTTGTGGATAAAAGTTGAGAAGGAAAGTCACCATCATTTGATTCAGGAGTTAGGACAGAAGTTGAAAGCCCTCGACAACCAAGAAAAGATAACACACTCTACATGAAAAACAGGATAATGGGACTGTAAGTGATAATCAAAAAGGTGAAGCAACCCTCCACTTTCTTTGTCCCTCGAAAAAACAAATCAAATGTACCATTCAAAATAATAAAATAACAATAAACTAGATAAGCAAATGAATTCGTGATGTTGAACAGCATACATGGTATACCTATATCAACAATTATGGTAAGTGTGTAACCACAAGAAGTCAAAATGCAATGGCAAAGTAAGCAAAGAAATAAAGCAACACACATGAAAAAGAGAAATAAAAAAAAAAAAACAAAGATAGAAAATATAGCAATCAAGATGGTAAATTAAACATCTCTAGAAAATTGTCAGGTTAGTTTAGTCAATCTTGGTTATATCTAACACACTCTGACACTCGGACCACCCTAATGCTTGACAAGCCAAACTCAACCCTAGAATAGAAAATCTTTTGGTTAGGCCAGCCATTTAGCTTTCTATGAATCCACTCCGAAAAGAGAGGAAAGATGATTATTTCACAACATCAAACCACTTAGCACAAGGCACCACCGGCACCACATGAGAATTGCAAAATAATGAAAGACTAAGTGAAAGCATCAAACGATGACATTCATGCAATAATATTTGGGCTCCTTCATATATGATATGTTCAAATTATATAACCATTTCATACAGTAGTTGTAATCTATAAACATCCTTCCAATCTAAAGACACAACAAAGTACCTTATATACTTTGATGGATGAAATACACTAATAACATCTATAATAATAGAACTCCCAATAACAGTTAATCGAGCTGACTCAAGCTTGGGCAAGGCTGCAAAACTTTAGCCATGGTTTAGAGCTCTGATTGCAAGTGTTGATGGCATTGTCATTAGGGCAAGTACTTTGCAAGTAGCCACGTGGCACACAGTATCTCTACCTGAGTCAGCATGTCATGCATGGGGTAGGTCTTTACACGTTAGTGCTGCTGCTGCCTCATGAAGATTTGATCATAGTTAATTAGATCATAAGCTGGCGCTTCCAAATTGGTGTGGTAGAAGCAAAGCATAAAAGAAACTATATAACCTGTTAGTATATTGAACGGTGAGGGAAGTACAGGTGTTTCAGATTTTTCCCTCTTTCGAATAAGCTACATCGTGTCAACTTTGGGGCAGAGGTGCCGTCAAGCATCCTACAGAATAGCGCCTCTTTGGTCTAGCACTCTGAGGAGATTGAGCGTTCAAAAAAAAAAAAATGGGAATAGTTCCATCATCTAGTAACACTTCAGTTGAATTCATTGAAGATTATTCAATGAGAGTCCAAATTCTTTTTGTTTTCAGATATTCTGTTTGTAATGAGTTAATCCCACAGCACCCCCCACACTGAGCACCCTTTTTACTATATTTACATTCCTTGATTGTCAAAAAAATAGACAGAGAGAACGAAAGAAAGAAACAAAAAAAGCAAAGAAATCTGTGAAGGGTGCAAGCATTCAATACTTCATCATGTATAGGATATGGCAATATGCATAGGACCTTAGTTGCAGGAACCTTCAACTATGCCCACGTTTCTTCGACGGAAACGCGCTTCCGCGTTCCCGTTGAAGGAAACTCCAAGAAACTCGTCCCAATGTCGACGGGAACTCGTTCCTTACCTATACGGGAACTTACACCCAAAAAACGGTTGAGAGACTTACGATTCAAGCTGCAATTGGTACCTTTAAAGTTGTTTTGTTCTTGTTGGTGTGCACATCTGATCTTAACCTTCTAGAGTCATACTAATGCCTTTGACTTTTATGCTTACTTAATTTGCACAAGAGTTCTATTGTGTAATCATATGCTACAATAAAAATGTTAAAATATAACTAGAAACTTATAATTTTAATAGTAATATTTGTGGTAGAATAATATTTTTATATTGACAAGAAACAATATAAAATTTCAAAATATATTTATAATTTTAATAATTTTTCCTAATCGCTCCCAATGGTGCTCCCACATTTCTATGATCATCCGCTCCCCCGTCCCCGCCCCCGTCCCCGTCCCCGCTCCTGCTTCGTGTAACTAAGCATAGGACTACTTGACAAAGTCATCTAAAAGTAGCAGTGACTATATAATCATACATACGCAAACATGTATACATATGTTTCATACATGTATTTATATGTGTATACATGTGTGTGTGTGTGTGTGTGTGTGTAAGGAGGTTCAATATCTAAATGGACAATTTAAAGGGGTCTTGCAAACAATTTAAGAAATCCTACATCTACAAACTCATAAAATCTGCACTAACAAGATGTAAGAGTGCTTGGACACTCCAAAGCTAAACTTGTTTTCCCTTCATTCATGAGTTCATGAAATAACCAACTCCCGATTCATCTGAATCGAAGAATACAAGGATCCAAGCCAGATAGATTGAGCAAGGTAGAAACGAACTAACGGAGAGAATGGCGATTTGGCTCCTGTCTCGATCGTCTCCTCCGTCTGATCTTATTGTGTTTTCTGGTTAGCCTACTTCTGTTTTCATGGATTTGTTACGGGATTTTCCTGTTCTTAATTCTGGGAATGGTTCAGCTAACCCTAAGATTCGTTCTGCTTCGAACTTAGGGTTCTCGCCGACTTTGTTGAAACGTGATAATCTAGTGTCTAATTCTAAGAATTCTGGTATTATTCTTGGTTCTAAAGCTGTGATTCATCAAGATAAGATGCCGTGTGCTTCTGTTGGTCCAAATTCTTCACGTAAGGTGAATTTCTTTGAAGTCTTGGATGTTGTTACCGTCTCAAATGCTGATCATTTTGAGATTCAGGAGGGCGATACTCCTATGGCTAGACAGATTAAAGGTCTATTGCAGGAGGTTACTGCACTCCGTAAGGAATTAGAATCTAAGAACATTTTGATTGAATCATTGAAGGGGAAGGAGCTAGCTCCAGAAGTTAAAGTGGATTCCGGTTCATCGTGGAAAGATAAGGTCTCTCCTCCTGGAGAGACTCCACTTAGGATGAATTTGCGCTACTTTCGTCCCGATGTTGATGGGGAGAAAGTTAGGGTTTCCCCTCCTGAGCATGTTGAGATCCAGGGTTCTGTTAAATGGAAAAATTGCATTGTTGGCCATTTTGTTGATAAAAAACTTCCATTCCTGGTAGTTTAGTCAATTGCTGTCAATGCCTGGGGTAAATTTGGTCTTAAGACTGTTCTGTCGAATGACAAGGGCTTTTTCTTTCTTCTGTTTGGTGAGGAAGGTACTTTCATACATTTACCTGAAGTTGGGGCTTGGCATTTTTCTGGACGACTGATGGTTTTACAAGAATGGCATGCTGATATGGATTATGAGAAGGAAGGGCTGAGTAAATTGCCTTTATGGATTCAACTTCATAATGTTCCCCTCCAGTATTGGAATGAGGAGGGTTTGAGCTATCATGCAAGTGCTGTAGGGAAGCCGTTGTATGCGGATGCGATGACGGAATCAACAAGTAGGATTAGCTACGCAAAAATTTGTGTGGAGGTTGATGTTATGGCTACTTTGCCTAATTCTGTTGAGGTACTCACAGCTTCTGGAAAAGTGGTTACTGTTCGAATTAAGTACCCATGGCGATCAACTAAATGTGCTTCTTGTAGAGTGTTTGGTCCGAATGAATGTAATAAGAATAAGATGGGTGAGATTGAAACTGTGAAAGCTTCCTCTGTTGCCCCTAATAAGGTCTGGGTTGTGAAGGGAAGCAAGGTTGATTGTGCTGCTGGCCTTGTCTCTACTGTGTTACCTACTCCAGATCCTATGCGAATTGCTCAGAAGTCTCCAGTTCCTGTAGAAGTTTTGCCTTGTGTAAATCAGTTTTTAGCTTCACAGGAAGATGAGTGGGCTAGGTCTTCCATTGTGGTGGAGTTGCCTATTGGTAAGAGTGAGGTTGATGTTATTCAGGCCTCTGAATTTGTGGGGGATATCCCAGAATCTAGCAGGTCTGCTGAGCAGGTTAATGGGGTTGATTATCTTCCTGCCGAGCTGGGTGTTGGTTTATCAGACCCTGATGCTGTCTTTCAGGCTCTTATTTCTTTGGAACATGGGAGTACTATGAAGTCTGGAGGAGGGAAGAGCCCTGGGGCTGCTAAGAAGAGGAAGAAACAAAAGAAAAGATGGTGAAATTTGCCTCTTGGAGCATTAGGGGTTTAAATCACCCCATTAAGCAGGTGGAGATTAAGAAATTTATACATGCTAAGAATCTCTCGTTAATTGGTATTGTTGAAACCAAAGTAAGGCCTGAGAATCTTGATTCAACTGTGAAGAAATGCCTTCCTAATGGGTGGAGTTTTGTTCATAATTTTGCTTCTGGGCATGTTGCTAAAATAATTGTGGCATGGGAGTGTCAGAACTCTTTGGTTAGTGTTATTTTTCCTTCTGAACAGATGCTCCTCCTTTCAGTAGTTATAAATCAGAAGTCCTTTGTTGTTTCTTTTGTCTATGGTTTCAATCAAGCTAGTGCTAGAAGACAACTTTTTTGTTATGAGCTTCAAATGGGACTTGGGTTAGTTGGGAATCTACCTTGGATTGTTTTGGGTGATTTTAATGCAGTTCAGTGGCAGCAAGAGAGATCTGATTCTACCTCTTTTGATTCTGCATCAGCAGGGGAGTTTAATTGTTGTTTGGATGATATATGTGTGGAAGAGTTAAACTCTACAGGTTCTTGGTTTACATGGTCTAATAAAAGGCTTGGTAGTGATCACTGCAGTAGTAGAATTGATAGAGCTTTGGTAAATTCCCAGTGGCAAATTGAATTTACTGAATCCACAGCTGTAGTTCTAGTCCCTGGAATTTCAGATCATTGTCCTCTTCTTATCTCTATTTTTCCATATAGAGGTGGAAGGAAACCTTTCAAATTCTTCAACTTTTGGATGAGGCATAAAGAGTTTCCTGTTCTCCTCTCTTATTCTTGGTCTGAATCTTTGGAGCGTGATTCCCCTATGTTTTCCTTGTATACTAAACTGAGAAGATTGAAGCCGGTTTTGAGGCAGCTTAACAAGGAATTCTACAGTGATATACAGAAAAGAGTCTTGGAGGCTAGAGTGGAACTAACTGATATTCAAAATCGAAGTGCTTATTCTCCAAGTGATCCTATCTTACTAGAATATGAAAGACTCTGCCTACTAAAGTTCAAAGAGCTTGGTATAGCTGAGGAAGGGTGGAGCAAACAGAAATCCAGGATTCAATGGCTCGGTCTGGGTGATAATAATACTAGTTTCTTTCATAAGAAGATTGCTAGCCATAGAATGAGGAACAAAGTTCTGTCCATTTGTGATGATAGTGGTACCAGATTGGATGACCCCCAAGTTGTCAAAATGGAGGTCCTGAGATTCTACAAGGGTATGTTGGGCTCCAAGCTTACTCAGAAAAGGTTCTCTGGTACTAGGCTCAGGTTCTCAAATACTGTCCCTAGTTCACTACATTCCTCTCTTATTGCCCCAATCACTCCAGAAGAGATCAGGAAGGCTATTTTTTCAATCAATGGTGACAAAGCACCAGGTCCGGATGGCTTTAATGCCAGCTTTTTCCAAAAGAATTGGCCTGTTGTTGGTTCAGAGGTAATTGCAGCTATCCTTCACTTTTTTAAATCTGGTGTTATGTTAAGAGATGTGAATGCTACTGCGCTCACTCTTATTCCTAAAAAGAGTTGCCCCCAATCTATGAGAGAATACAGACCTTTCGCTTGTTGTAATGCGGTTTACAAAGCTATTACCAAAATCTTGGCATCTAGAATACAGCCCATCCTCCCCCACATTATCAATAAAGCCCAGGCAGCCTTTGTCAAAGGTCAGTCTATCTCTGATAATATTTTACTGATGCAAGAATTGGTTCGAAATTATCAAAGAGACTCTGGTGTTGCTAAGTGTGCTATCAAGATTGATCTGATGAAAGCCTATGATTCGGTTGATTGGGATTTTCTGTTTGAGGTTATGACAGCCATGAACTTTCCTCATCAATTTATTGGTTGGGTTAGAACCTGCATCTCTTCTGCTATGTATTCTGTTGTGCTTAATGGAGAGCTGGAGGGATTCTTTAAAGGGGAGAAAGGTCTCAGACAAGGAGATCCTATCTCCCCATACCTATTTCTTTTGATAATGGAAGATTTATACTCTATTCTCCAAAGGAGGATTAATGAAGGGCAGTTCACATATCATCCTCGATGTGCTTCCTTGTCTATCACCTATTTGGCCTTTGCTGATGATCTGTTCTTGCTTTTGGGGGCTGACTGTCAATCTGTTGAGAAACTTAAGGACACCTTGAATAAGTTTTATCACTCTTCTGGGTTGCAACCAAATCTCCAGAAAAGCCAATTCTTTTTCTCAGGGGTGGATCCTTCAATTAAATCTGAGATCCTCAACATCCTTCCCATTCCGGAAGGTATGTTACCAGTTAGATACTTGGGTGTGCCACTTATTTCCACCAGACTCCAATATGAAGATTGCATTCAGTTGAAGGAAAGGACACAACAAAGGATAGCAAGTTGGTCAAATAGAGATCTGTCATATGGAGGTCGTGCTCTTCTCATTCAATCTGTTCTCTTCAATATGCAAATGTATTGGTGCTCTTTGCTTATTCTACCTCAAAAGATCTTAAAAGAGATTGAATCTATATTAGGGGCATTCTTGTGGTCTGGGGTTCATCTTAGAAGAGCGAGTGCAAAATTGAAATGGTTGGAAGTCTGTTCCCCTAAGGCAGAAGGAGGTCTTGGCTTGAAGTCTCTTAAAGAATGGAACAAAATCACTATGCTAAGACATTTGTGGGCTATCTGTAAAAAGCAGGATACATTATGGGTTAAGTGGATTCACAGTTATATGATAAAAGATCAGAATTTTTGGGGGATGAAAATGCCTCAAGACTGCTCTTGGACAATGCGAAAACTTCTGAAGTTGAGGGTGCTGGGCCAGAATTTTGTGAAGCATACCATTGGTGATGGGCACAGTACTTCTTTATGGTTTGATAACTGGCATCCATGGGGTCCCCTCTACAAGCTGCTAGATGGAAGACCTACTTCTATCCTGGGGTGAGCTATTTTGGCCAAGGTTAGTTCCTTTGTCCTCAATGGTGAATGGCACTGGCCTCACCCAAGGAATAACTTAATCCAGTGTATCCAAAATGTTATTCCTCCTACCTTACTGCCTCAAGCTGATAAAGAGGATGAAGTGGTTTGGACAGTGTCCCCAACTGGGCAGTATGTGACAAAACATACTTGGGAAGCTGTTAGGCATCATGGTGTGAAGGTTCAATGGGCTCCCCTTGTCTGGTTCTCCAAGAATGTCCCTAAATAGGCATTTATTTTATGGTTGGCTTGCTTAAATAGGCTTTCTACAAAAGATAGGCTTCGAAAATGGGAAGTGGATGTAGATCCAAAATGCACGCTGTGTTCTATCTCGGATAAAACTCTACAACATCTATTTTTTGATTGTTCCTATTCTAGAGTCATATGGGAACAGGTTCTCTCTAGATTCTTGATGCATAAAGGCGTTGGCTCTTGGGATGCAGAGCTCAGTTGGGCTATTAGGAATTGCAGGGGAAAAAGTTTTAAAGCCTTGTTGTTTAGACTAGCTTTGGCTGCTGGAATTTACCACATCTGGATAAAAAGGAATAAGGGGATTTTTTGGTGGGAAAGTTACCTGTGCTGCAGTAGATCTTTCCACTCTTGCAGATAACATCAGATTAAGGACTTGTTCATGGCGACATATTGCCAATACGTTGGAGAATCAAAGACTTTTGGATCTTTGGAATATTCCGAACAGAGTTTTTGGGAATTCTCGTCCCTAAGTGTTGATGGGTTACATGTAGATTGTAATAGGTTTCAGTTGTATAGCTTCTGATCACTGTGGGTTTATACCCATTGTTGATTTGGTTGGTTGGTTTTAATATGATCGAATTACCAAAAACAAAAAAAAGGTAGAAACAAAATGAGACTCATTGCCCAATCCAACACGCTCTCACCATTCCCATGTCGAAAAAAGGGAGAACCCAACTTCACATATCCGACAACATTTCAAGTAAAAATGAGAGCGGCATTCAAATAAAGAGAGCAGAACCAGATAGGAGTAATAAATATCAGCAAAATGTACCTTCCCAAAATTAAAAGTTTCCACAGATGACGGGCTATCACTGGAATCATGGCTGTACAATGCTGCAAGGAACAAGAAAAAAAAATTAACGACCTAAGAAGCCAGAAGAAAATACAACTTGTGCAATTTAGGTCAATAAAAGAGAAAAAGGCAAAACAAAAAAACCCACAAAAAAAAAAAATATCCTCTTTTACCATCAGTAGCACGAAATGGGATCCTTTGGTAATCGAACCGATGATGTCCGTATAAGGAACCAAAAGAACGAAAAACCCTTCTGGAAACCGATACAGCCATCTATCAGAAATCAACAAGGACTGCAGCAGTGACAGAACCCAGGTGCACCAAAGCGAAAATCAGGTACTCATTTTCTCCCCAAGTTTCAGATTTTTCCGGTTCTTTTCTCTGTCAAGAATTTATCAAGTTAGAATTCAATTGGGATTGAGGTAATGTTGCTATGTATGTATACATTTCTAAGAAAGAGAGCGATTCTACTTTTGCGCTGGAGGAAAGCGTTTCATTATAATGATGCAGATATACGTACATGAGTATATGTAAGGAGAGGTACAGTGAGGTTAACGTACCAGAGAGAGAGAGAGACAAGCTGTGGGGAAGAGAGGAAGCAGGGGGCAGAGAGAGAGAGAGAGAGACTACAAAACCCAGGAGAAGAAAACCCTTTTGAGTTTGGCCATAAACCTCCCATCATCAGTATACTTTACAAAAACGGGGCGGACAGTATCGGGCTTACCCGACCCGTGATAGAAATTACTCCGTATTAATTAGGATTAGACTATCCAATCAATATTCAATAAAGCTATAGAGATCGACGGTCCTCGTACTGAAATCGCACTTACAGCCACGCTATATATACATACTAGTGAATGCCCGTGCCTGAAGGCACGGTTCGAACATTCAGCACACGCAAATAAATACTGAACAACAAATTTAACCAAGTAAGATGCATAAAACAAACTCAAATGCATAAAACTTGATCAAATAAAAAAACACCATCCAAAACACTGATTAAAATAAAAAACGACATACATAAATGAACATGCATGCCTCGAGTAGACATCTTAAAAAAAACATGAAACATGTCAAGACAAAATCTTCAAGCATATTGATTCTTTTGAGCTTTGAGGCTTCTTGATCTCAATCCTAAAAAAGAATGATATGTCTACAGAAGCCCAGTTAGTATGCCAACTCATTTGTTTAGGGGATGATATATAATAACAAAGAAAAATTAAATTATAATACTCTTGATAAACATAAGTTAATACCAATCAATCTCATTTTATAAATTGGATCATAATCACAAAAAAACAAAGAACTTCTACATAAATTAAATTCATGCATAACGGTGCTTTGATGAAGGTCTATAACTAAGGTTTGCTAGTGACTAATTGATAATTTAATACACACATCAAAGTTGTCTCATGAGAAAAAAATATCACACAAATAAGGAAAGAAATGGTCATTGGAAAATTGGTTCACTTAGCATTAGTATGAGGAAAAAAAAAAATATTTACCTCAACTGAATATGAGGCCCGTAATTCACATCAAGCAAAAAGTTAAATTTATTGGACCAATCTAAGGATAGGGACAGGTCCATGCCAAAAACCTCTAACTTCCGGAAAGAAGCTGTCATATAAAAAATAACCCTCTGGCCAGGATTTCAATGAACCCATATAAATGACAGTCAGAAACGGAGCAAATAATGTCAAAGAGATGTATTATCTTGTTACCTTGATGTACACATTGTCGAGTTCTAATAAAAAAAATTTCCTTATCAAAAGAAAAAAATAAAGAAAACTCCAATACAAAAAAAAAGAAACGAAAACCCTCCAATCCAAAAAAAATATTATCCACCTCAATTGAATATAAGGCCCGTAATCCACATTAAGCAAAAAATTAAGTTTATTGGACCAGTCTAAGGAGTGGAACAGGTCCATGCCAAAAACCTTTGACTTCCGAGAAGGAGTTGTCATATAAAAAATAACCCTTTGATTAGGATTTCAATGAACCCGTATAAATGACAATCGAAAACGGAGTAGATAATGTCAAAGAGATGTATTCTATGGTTACCGAGATGTACACTTTGTTGAGTTTTAATAAAAATTTGTTCCTTATCAAAACAAAAAACCCTCCAATCCAAAAAAAATAATATTCACCTCAACTAAATATAAGGACCGTAATTCACATTAAGCAAAAAGCTAAGCTTATTGGACCAGTCTAAGGAGGGATAGGTCCAAACCAAAAACCTCTGACTTCCAGCAAAAAGCTGTCATATAAAAAATAACACTCTGGCTAGGATTTCAATGAACCCATATGAATGACATTCGGAAACGGAGCAGATAATGTCAATCAGATGTACCCTCTGGTTACCATGATGTACCATTTGTTGAGTTTTAATAAAAATTTGTTGCTTATCAAAAAAGAAAAGAAAACCCCTCTAATCCAAAAAAAAATAATACTCACCTCAATTGAATATGAGA
>BPLS01020571.1:0-47696 GCA_019656275.1 Rhododendron kiyosumense | reverse complement strand
CTCTCTCTCTCTGTGACACATACGTACACACAAAGATGCAAACAATCCCTTGAGCTCTTCTCCCTCTTTTGGGTTCAATTTTTTCCATGTTTGTTGTTTTGCAACAAATATTTACGATTTTTGATTCACTCTAATCAGAAAAGTAAAAAATTATGATTTTTACCAAAATATTTTTGAAAACATCCAAGATAAAGCCTAAAAAGCCGGTTGGTGGTATTTATCTTGAATATTACAAAAAATGTTAGGGTAAAAGTAAAAAAAAAAAAATTACTTTTTCAATTACCTTGTCGAGACAAAATAATAGGGAAAAAAAGTTTGTTGCAAAACATACAAATATATACAAATAAATTTGAATAGAGACAAAAAAAAAGAAAAAAAGAAGCCACTTGACTTTTTAATCCAAACCTAAGCGATGGTTTCGGCGAACGCAACAAAGACCGAACTGCATGTACAAATCGGTGCAATCATTGCCTTCCAGACAATTTTCTGATGCGATCTCTGACTCCTCGTTAAAGTTATGTTACTGTTTGGAAATGGAAAAAAAAAAAGTAGAAACTTGAAATTTTTTTTTTAGCCTCTAATTGCTTCATTTTTATTCAAAAAAAATTAAATTTTAATCAAAAAATTTTGTTTTTCTGAATCTCCTTATTGAGACAAATCAGAGAAGGGGGGAAGGGAAACCCAACAAAAAAAAAAAGGACAAACGGGTCGTGTCGGGCGGATTTGGGTTTGTCTTGACCCATATTTGTCCCGACCCGTTTCAACCAGTTTATTTTTTGACCCATTTCGACCCACTCATATTTGACTCACGACCCGTTTCAACCCTCCCAAACCCGCCCATTTGCCACCTCTAGTATATATTCATATATGAAGTCCCCTAACGCAGTTAATGCTATTAAGATAATCATATTTACGTATCTTTCTTTTAATTTAACTTATTTTATTTGCTTTTCTTAATCTTATGTTGTCAAATTGAATTTTCAAACTCTAAAATGCACATTGTTACATGTATGGAACTAAAAGCATGTTTAGAATCGTGCAATGGGAGCAATATTTAAAGAAAAAAATTGATTGAAAACATTTACCCAGAACCACTCACAAAAGATTGGAAACACCAAGGATTGAGACAGGATTGGAGAGCCGAGGCAATTCATTTTGTAAATCATCCCCATTAAAATCACAAACTTAGTATAAAGTCGTAGTGCGCCTGTATAACAATTTAATGACCGATTTTAGAATAATGGGTGATACTGTATATATAGAAATTAACTTTTAACATCATCTCAAAGAAAGTATCTACAGAATCTTCTTTCATATTTCGCCGTCTTAAAAAAAAAAAAGCACACAACTGAATTTTACTACAGCAAATATCGATCTCAATCCAAGGATAGAAAAGTACATACATAGCTGTATATTAATTCTCATTATGGATGAACACAATTTTTATTTACTTCTAAAGACAATCTCATGATGAAGATGATGAAGATTACTGATTGGGAGTGAACATTCCACTAGAAACAACCTCATCCTTGGCCTAGATCTCATGGGTTGTAAAGTGGAGCAGCTACCGATCAAGTATCTTGGCCTGCCTTTAGGTGCTAATCCAGGGAGGATCAAAACTTGGGATTCCGTAATTGAAAGGACAGAGAAGATGTTGAGTACTTGGCGTACTCATTGTATTTCTATAGGGGGACGGTTGACTCTTATTAACTCCAATACTACAAACATCCCCATATATTTTACGTCTCTGTTTAAAATGCCAGCAGCTGTTGCGAGGAAATTGGAGAAACTACAGAGAAAATTTTTCTGGGGTGACTCGAATTACAAAAAGAAAATGCACGTGGTCAAGTGGGATGAGATTACTCGGAAGAAATCTAACGGAGGACTGGGGGTCAAGAAAATGGTCCAACAGAATCTCTTGTCAAAATGGTGGTAGAGATTTGGCAAGGATAAAGAAGTTCTTTGGGTGAAAGTGATTCGAGGAAAATACGGTGTGGATATTAACTGTTGGCTGCCCTATGATCATGGTCCTGGCTCAATATCAAGAATTTGGTCAGATATATGC
Source organism: Rhododendron kiyosumense (assembly GCA_019656275.1). Taxonomy (NCBI): domain Eukaryota; kingdom Viridiplantae; phylum Streptophyta; class Magnoliopsida; order Ericales; family Ericaceae; genus Rhododendron; species Rhododendron kiyosumense. Next base: position 45,631 of record BPLS01020571.1, on the reverse strand, counting down.
TCCTTGGAAAACCCCTCATCCGAATTGGGTAACTACATTCAAGACAGCTTTCGAGTCAAGGTAAACTCCGGCGATGCAACTGTATTTTGGGGACATGTTTGGTTAGGTGAAGCCTCATTGAAAGAAGTCTATCCCAGAATGTTTTCTTTATCTACTCAAAAAGAGGTGTTGATCTGTAATTTGAGGATCGAGGAGTCTTGGGATCGATTTATTGTTTAGAAGGGACATGTTTGGGCTTGAGAAGCAAGAGATGGATAACTGGAAACAAAGACTTCAACGAGTTATTCTAAACCCTTCAAAGTCGGATACTCTGCAATGGAGGTGGTCGGGTGATGGAATTTTTTCAATCAAGTCAGCTTATGGGCAATGGGAACAACAAACCCACTCGAGCAATAAGTTGCTGGGTTCTCTTTGGAAGAATTTGGGCCCTCCTAAGGTGGAAATCTTTGCTTGGATGACTGTTAAGGAAAGAGCAGTAACCAGGTCAGTCCTCCTCAATAGAAACCTGATCAATGATAGTTAACAAGCTTTGTGTCCCCTATGCTCTCTGTATGTTGAAACTCATAAGCACTACTTGTTTCTCCAATGTCACTTTTCATGGAGTGCATGCTTTGTCAATAATATTAGATTGGTGGAACCTCAGTTGGGTTAGCCCAAGCTCTGTACCAGAATTCGCCGAATGGTGGTTTGATAATAGATTTTACAACTTGGAGAAAAATGTATGGGAAGCTTGTTTCTATGCAACATTGTGGTCCCTTTGGTTGGTTAGGAACGACAATATCTTCAATAACTAATGAAACAAGTTTGGGAGGTAGGGGATTTAGTCAAAACAAGAGTTGCAATGTGGATGAAGGCGAAGTTTGACATCAAGGTCTCACTGTTGAGGAGTTCAAGTTCTTTTTAGATGGTATCCAAAAACTGAAATTATAACCTAGTTTTCAGGTAGGTATCTGATAAGTGCCGAAATATTGATATTTTAGCTCTCCAAATTACACTTGTTAGATATTTGTTATTTGATATTAATTTTGCTTTGATTTTGTTTATAGGTTGCTCGAGCTCATTGACCAAGATTTTGGATAAAACGTGATTTGAAAGAACTACGAGGTCGAAATACGGAATTACTCGAAGTTTGAAGGGCCTTTATGTGATTAATTCATTAAAACCCTATTAAAACAAATGGAGACCAACGGACTTGTCAGCTTCTGGGGTTCTCGGCCGTGAAGAATAGGGACGACGGCAGCGGCAGAAATAGATTAAATGGAAGGGAGAATTAAATCATCATTCAAGTCTCGCTTCCCAATGGCCGGCTAAACCCTCTTTTAGGGTGTAAATAAAGCTCGAACTTTGAGTAACAATTTCTATGTTTTGATTTAGGTTTTATTATTCGGATCATGGTTGTATGAACAAGAATTTATTTATAAGATTAATCATTTCCATCAAATCTCATGTATAATTTCCTAGGTTTTATGCACATTCATACAACGGTTTTAATTGTTTTGTGATAACTGGTTAGATGAATTATACAACGTAAGACGAGTCGTGCTAGTAAGATGATTCGTGCTAAGCGGAGATATAGTCCATGCCGATTGGTGATTCATAAATTATTTTTAAGAGATATCGCTAGGGTTTGCAATCCTACGGTATCCGGATTGATTCGAATAGTTGACCTGTAATCGAAACATATTTAGGTTACGAGGGGAAAGAGTGGATTCGAAACCCTAGAACTTTTTCCCATCAATTCTTTTCCTGCTTTTCTATCGTCTTTAATTTCAGTTCAATAGTTTTAAGAAACCAACAATCAATCAAATCTCTTTCTGAATTAAGTTAGAAATTAATTAGAACAACTGCAATTTAGCCTTTATAATCCCTGAGGACGATACTCGGAATACTTATCACTATTCATTTGAGTAGTAGTAATTGTTTTGTTTTATTAATTATTTTTGGTACGGAAACGACCCGATCAGTATCCAACTGTCGGTTGGATGTGATTGTAAATTTGGGCACTACCGAGCTCTTGTCTTTCGGTGTTCTTTTCTCGATGTACCCCTTTCGAGTTTTATAAAATATTTCGTTTTCCGAGAAAAAAAAAACGATTTTAACTAATAGCTTTCTGGCTGTAACAAAATTTTTAGTGCTCCATGGGCAAGAATATGTGGTTCCCCAACCCTTATTTTCATCACACGTTTGTCTGGTGCTCACCACAATCTATGTGGATCCCATACAAAGATATATGGTGAAAATAGGAATTAGGCACCACGTGGTGGAGAGGAAGAGATTATTCAGTCTCTCCATCACGTACAAATCAGCCGAAGTAAAATCAGCGGGATGCCAATTGACAAGCAAGTATGTTGCAACTTGCAAGTACTACTAACATTCAAAATGCTCCATTCCAACAATTATAGAGTACTACTAATTAACATTTAAGTTTTGTTTTATTTCGATCGTCCCACCCAAAGAGGCAGTTCTTAATGGAGAGAGGGTACTTTCATTGTCCGAACATCAGATTTTGAAAGGACACTAATTTTGGCGCTCCAAAAATGTATATGGGCACTCCACTTTGTATTGAAGTACAAAGTAGAGCGCCTGCGTGTAAAAGTAGAGCACGAAAATTAATTTCCTTTTGAAATTACATACATCACGCCAAATGAAGTTATATATGGGAATCCGAGCTCATTAAACAATTATGGTTCCATCTGTTGAAAAAATGTGTGGATGTTAATTGGATAGAACCAAAACTGAACTAGTATTGCGATTTGGTTTTGGTCAGGTTCTTGAAAACTCGTGTTTTTGGCGGCAACGGGAATGAATGCATGGTGTGCAGGCATGCCAAGACTTGTAGCGCCTAACTTTTGGTGAAGATTTTCGTGAATCTTGACTTCTAATATAAGAGCGATTGTGTCTTTTGTTACCTCGTCTCAATTGTAATCTTGTTGGTTTGGTTCATCACTTATATATCAACCTTCCATCGCTTGGGTTAGAGACTTTTTTTTTGGGTAAATTAACCACTTTATAGAGCAAACAAACAGAATATACAAAAATTTTCAAAACAGACTCTGAAATGGCTACCAACAAGGAGCCTTAACAAGGAAAGAAATGAGAACCGAAGCCTAAACACCGGCTAAAAGAAAACAACAGAACTCGACAAAACAATAACCAGCTAGAATCTAAAAATCCTAGAGTTTAAGCCCCAGATATCAGCGAATAAACGGTTCCCATAAGTCCGCTTGAGGCCTCTCCAAGAGCATAGGCATGCCCGAACTTCATTAATAATGTGAGAGCCCAAAAGAGAAGCAGAAAGAGCTTTACCTTGGTATATTTTGGTATTCCTTTCACGCCAAATCCAGTAGATAGAAGCTGCCAACGAGAGTTTGTAGATTCTGCTAGGAATAGAGGCACCAATCATCCGAGAACACACCCAATCAATTTCCTCAGCCAGCCCCAAAACAGGTCGGGTTAGAGACTTAGAGTAGCACATGATTGTAGCGAGCTAGCGTGTCAACATAGTTGGGATATTACTCTTGCATAACAATACTTTTCACTCTTACCCAAAATTTCTTCGCCGTCCATTAAAAAAAGGGACTATCATGTGAAGTGTTAGTAACCTAAGACTCAAGAGCTAAGGTACCTGCAATTGAGCTTACTCCTTTCTGGACTTATCAATTGGCATGAGAGTTGGCCACATGTCTTGAGAGTGTTGAATCGAACGTACACTGTCCAAAACAATTTAATTTAGTTTTATTTGATGTAAAAAACTAATACAAATTAACGACGAGAGTGCATTGTTTTGTCTAGAAAAATTCAATTTTTTTTAGAAGGGACAAACAAAAGCGGATGGTGGGTGTAATAGATATGGAAATGGTAAGGATGTGTAGTGTTAACTGTGATAATAATTCTAGAGAACTAACCAAGACCTAATTAATGCAAATTTTAAAATTAAAAACAGAACTTTTTCTATTGAGTTATGGCCCTTATGGGTAGCAGGCCTGCCAATGGCTCACGCCATACCGAGCAAGATGCCAAACCGTTCCTAGGCGGTTTACCTGAGTCCAAGTCTTTAATTACTTTGTTTTCGCTTGGCATACCTTCGGTTTTACAGTAGAAGATCCGTCGGAATCAACCAAAGTGATCGGCTCGGCCAACCAACCCTCTGACGGTCGGACTCCACATTCGGCCTTAAGCGAATGTGGAGGCCAAGTTGCCAGCTCACCCACGTGGGAACGACAACCGTGGCCACAATGACGGTCGTGACGTCATCCAAACGGTCACAAGCTTGGATAAGGATGAGAGCACGTGAAGGTGTCAGCTCATCCTACAAACGGTTACAAAACCCTAGTGTGATGGAAGGGTGATGTCAGCTGACGCATGACCAGCACATGTACAGCCTTGGAGGCCAAATCAAGGAGTGCCCTATAAATACCCCATTATGCCAACTCTAGAGAGGTACATGCTCTTGCACTCCAAAACCCTAGTTCTTGGCTTTTCATCTCGGAGCAACTGTACTCATTCTTGCACCGGAGGACCATTCCGGAGATTCTCCGGTGTGGTCTTTTAGTCGTGCTTCCTTGTGCAGGCTAGGTGAAAATCATGAGCCATTCACGAGCCACAATCATAAAAGGAATGAACTAGATTCATCGGAGCCCCACAGGACCTAATAGTGATTTTTTGGTTTGTATATTGACCCAATTTAAAACGAAAAAGAAATAACTTGGATCCTAATTTGGTTCTTGAATTTAATTTAAGCACAACTGTCATATTTTAATAAATGAGCAAGGGAAATTTACATTACTAGGTATCGTATTTTACGAGGAAGGGTCAGCACTTTAATTACAGCAACACCAAACACAAAACAATGGTGATCAGTCATTTCTCGTGTTTGAAAAATATGTAATTTGATTAGTGTGAAATTAGATTAATACAATGGAACGCTTGGATGTGCCTTTATAAACTCGAACCTTATATTATCAAGGAGTCTAGGTAAAAACACTTCTACCGGCCACTCTTCAACTATTCTTCTCTCATGCATGTGTTGGGCCCACAATTAATGGCCCCACACATATGTGAGAGAGGAGTACTGGTCGGTATGTAGCATTGTTGTTATATTAATCTTCAGAAAAGCAATGGTAAGTTCAACTCCACATGTGCGTTGTATCTCTCTACTAGTACCTACAGTAATTTCCACGATTTAATTTCTCAAATTTATGTAGCTTTCATACCATAAAGGAAAACAATAATATCTCAAACTTTTGCTTGGTGTGGCTCAAAGTAAATAGTAATGAATACGCATTTGATCATTTGTCTGCTTCACACTAATTCATCGCACGTTTGGATCAAAAGCCATGGTAGAAAATGTAGTTGATTTTCTTAAAAAGATACTTTCTGTTCAATTCTATTTATTAAAGGGGTGCTTCAGAGTTAATTATTTTTCCTAATTTTGGCTTTTGGATTGTGGATTATGGATTATAACGATAACACATGGAAGTGCTAGCTTGGATTATGTGCAAATGTTCGTTGCAGGGTGGTTTTGTGACCGAAAATATAATCATAATCCAAAAGGTTCCTTTAAATGGTGATTTTGAATTATATCTATTCTCCAGTACAATTTTTAGAATGAATTTCAACACAAAGCATTTTAAAATATGTGGCCAAACACTTAGGAAGTCACAATACATAATGCAAAAATGGGAGTCAAACACCCTCTAACTCCGGGGAAAATGATGAACTGCATTAGATAGGATTTTTTTTTTCTCCCGTTTTCAATTGATTAGATAGGACCACTTCATAACTATTTAACAGCCCCTTTACGACCTGATATATATATATATAGGGATGATGCTATGGTGTCCCCGGCCATTTTGGGGACACCGTAATTTTTGGCATAACTTTACCATTAGGAGTATAACTAAAATCAATTACAAGCATAACAGAACCCAAACAAGATATAATCAAAGAATATCCAAAAAATCAATCAAGACGTAACTAAACCCAACCAAGGCATAACAAATATGTTATGCCTTGCTATGGTTTTGGTTATGCCTTGCTATGGTTCTGTTATGCTTGTAATAGATTTTGGTTATACTCATAATGGTTTTGTTATGGCAAAAGTTACGGTGTCCCCAAAATGACTGGGACACCGAAGTCATTCCCTACAAATTAATGGGAATGACTTCAGTGTCCCCGGTCATTTTGGGGACATCGTAACTTTTGGTATAACAAAACCATTATAAGCATAATCAAATTCATTACAAGCATAACCAAAACCATTATAAGTATAACTAAAACCATAACAAGGCATAACTTGGTTGGTTATGCCTTGGTTGATTTTTGGTTATGCCTTTATTGGTTTTTTGTTATACCTTGGTTATGCCATGTTATGGTTCTATTATACTTGTAATGATTTTTGTTATGCTTGTAAGGGTTCTATTATGCCAAAAATTACGGTATCCCCAAAATGATCGGGGACACCATAGCATCATCCTAGTCCGTGAAACAATTTATGAGGCGGAATGCAAACTTAAAAAAAGAAATTCCGTAATTAAAGGCCCAGGTCCCACTGGTCCTACACTCCATCCGCCACTAATCATATCCGTTGTCCATATCAGGTGACAACCACCAAATACGAAAAGTTCGTATATTCTATCCGGGGTAATATCATATCCGTTCTCTATATATAGGGAATGGGGAATGACTTCGGTGTTCCCGGTCATTTTGGGGACACCGTAATTTTTGGCATAAGAAAATCATTATAAGCATAACCAAATTCATTATAAGCATAACCAAAATCATTATAAGCATAACCAAAACCATAACAAGGCATAACTTGGTTGGTTATGCCTTAGTTGATTTTTAGTTATGCCTTGATTGGTTTTTGGTTATGCCTTGGTTATGCCATGTTATGGTTCTGTTATACTTGTAATGATTTTTGTTATGCTTGTAAGGGTTCTGTTATGCCAAAAATTACGGTGTCCCCAAAATGACCGTGGACACCATAGCATCATCCTAATTTGTATATCATCTCATTTTTCAACTTTTTAAATTGCATATTACGATTATTTTTTTTGTGTGTGTGTGTGCAGTGTGTTAAATGTTGCCTCCACTGATAATTGTAACTAGATATATAATAACCCTGAATTGTTTATCCGCATGTGGCTGAATAAAATAACATCCTCCTCCTCCCAGTAGACAGGTTAATCACAAAGTAATAGGAATAAGAATTTTTTGAATTCTTTTGAACTTAGAAACCAGAGAAAAAAAGAAAAAAAAAGAAAAATTGTTCTTCCCAGCTAGGAGTGAAGCCATCACATGGCATATACAGGGCTGGTATATGCACAGAGAAAATTAAAGCAGTCACATGAGGGGCCAGGGTCCTTGTTCTTTGAGATCGATGTCTCCAATTGATAGGTACGTAGAACAAATTCAAATGGAGGCCGGAGTTACCTACAAATAAACACCTGTAATTTCACATGCATATAGTAATTATCCCAAATTTTTACGGGTTTCCCTACTTGGTGGTCACTGGTCTAGTACTTCCAAGTTCTATTGAAGTACTCAAGCGGTTGCTTTAAATTAGCTAGCTGCTGCTTCTGCATGTAATGATTTGGACGAAGAACCCTACTGGTTCACGAAGTGCAAGGATTCACTATATATGTTTCACTACAAGGATTCATGGGATTTCTACGGAGGCTAATTAATTATCCCAAATCTTGGCGTCACTGAGAATTATACCGGATCGTTATCTTCAGGGTCGTGGAATTAGTTAGACGATCGGTCAAATGTGGAAACCATCAACCTTCATTATTTACATGAAAAGATAGAAAGGAAAGAGCACATGCTAGCTAGTAACACCAAATTTCAAACATCGATCACACTCAAAATACCTACAATATTGATCCGTTTGTATATTTATGGTGGCCTTAATACAAAGTCTATTCTTTGGAAGGAGCTAAAGTAAATGTTGGAATATCTCTGTTGATCCATTAATTATAGAGTTCCTTTTTAAATGATAAATTGATAATATCTCAATCGAAATATATTTTGTCCGTACTTCATTTACACAAAGTTTCTTAATTCATATCCATAATTCTAGTTTTTCCTGGAGTATAATCAAGGATAACCTCTTCTAGTAAATTATAGAAAATCGAGTTAATATTAAAAATATATCATGCATATAAATATATAAAAAAACCCTTCCACTTAAATTAAAAAAGAGGTACAGATGCAAAAATGTAGATGAAGGCATTTTTTTTATAAACTACTTGACACAATACTCAATTCTGTTATGAGATCCGGGCTCTTATTTTTATTGGGATGATAGCTCTGAAAAAGACTCCCAATCTTTTCATTCATCTTGAGGGAAATACGATCAAAAGAAACTAATTCAAAATCGTCAAGTAAAATAAGAACAGCCCCACATTCACGCTCCTTTTTTACCATTAAAAAGAACTTGTTTCAATTCAAACAAGTGCTTCAAATATAGTATGAAGAATTATCACTTGTGGAACCTCAATATCCACAGACTTGTTAGCTAACTAATAATTGGCACAACTAAGACACTTAGTCACTTCCCATGGATTTTCATAATGACATAAAATACTTATTTACGGAGGTGCTGTAAACAGCATGTTTGTAGCACCAACTAATCAGAGTTGTCCAAAAGTATTCTGGACGGTCCTGATTTTAATAAAAAAAAATTGAGGAAAAGTTTAACTCTTCCCTAGAAAATTTTTATTAACATCTCAACCGTCCAAAACACTTTTGGATAGTCATGACTTGTTTACAGTACCTCCGTAAATAAGATTTGCTCTTTCATAATTGTGCGTGCAAAAGCGGGATATGCACTTGAAAAACTCAAACTATATAATGAGCTTTTAATTGCGTATGATTTTGTAGGCCAAATTAAAACAACTAAACAAATAAACATACATCAGCGGGGTAAGCGAATATTAGTATATTAATTTGTCCACAAGAGATTGGGAGGCTGTTTATAACCTTGAACCCCAACAACGCCCTTGTTGATCTCAAACCTCTGCCACCACCGTTCAGGAGGGTGAAAAAGCCAACTGCATCTCAACTACATAAAAATTGGGGGTTGCAGTTTTAGAAAATAATAGGGAGCCGAAAGCATTTAGTCTTGTTCACGACAATCACAATCATATTAGTGTAGGGACGAATATTAGGATACAATAAGTTGGGGTGGCAATTTCTCTTTGAAAAATATGTAATTTGATTAGTGTGAAAATAGATTAATACATGGAACAATTGGATGTGCCGTTATAAACTCGAACTTTATATTATCAAATGAGTCTAGGTAGAAACACTCCTATCGACTACTTTTCGACCATTTTTCTCTCATATATGTGTTGGGCCTACGATTAATGGCCCCATACATATGTGAGAGAGGAGTACTGGTCGGTATGTAAGAGCGTACGTAACGTTGTTTTATATTAATTTCTTCTGACACTCCACATGTGCATTGTTGTTATATTAATTTCTTCAGAAAAGCAATGGTAAGTTCAACTCCACATGTGCGTTGTATCTCTCTACTAGAGACCTACAGTAATTTCCACAATTTAATTTCTCAAATTTATGTAGCTCACATAAAGGAAAACATTAATAGTTCAAAAGTTTGCTTGGTGTGGCTCAAAGTAAATAGTAATTGTTAGATTTTTTTTAGGGTTCCAACCTAAAATTAATTGGCAATAGATGGAGTAACCTTTGGAATATATTAATGAAGCTTGGGTGGCTTAGATGAACGACGTGAGATTAAGTTTAACACTCCCCCTCACGTGCAGTCTAGATGCACGTAGAGGTACAAATTGAGGAAACTAGGAGATTTGACTCGGGCGACCCCTCCCGTGCGGCCCGAATGCACGTGGAGGTATGAATTGATGAGATTTTATAAATTCAGACTATTAATTTTTTTCAAACTAGAGGCAACTTTACCCTATAGGGTGTTGGGTCGCACGAACCCATGGGATTTTTTTGCTTTGTTATTGTACAAAAATTTCTTCTTAGTTCATAAATAATTCCAACAAATTTTGTGACCGGCACCGCATTAGATTGTTTCTCGCTCTTAAAATTCATTGCTCACAGTGTTGCTCAAAACGCAGTCCAATTAAACACAACACGGAAAATACAACCTTCACAATTTACGAGCACTAACGACATATACAAATAATTTAGATGTATAAATGCATTTGCAAGTTTAAGAAAATACTCTATTCTACAAAAATTGAAAATCCTATGTTCTTTTATTAAGATTGTACTTTAAGTACTGCCCTTGTCAAATTCTTAGAGTCGTAGTCAAAATGAATGAATTCCTTCAAAAAAAAAAGGATTTTTTGGTTTTCCCCAATTTTTTCTTATTTTTACGGCACAATAATCAAATCTGAATTCTCGAATTTTTGGAACAAAATGGGTTTGAATTCTGATTGAAATTTTGATTCAATTAAAGGAAAAAATAAGCCTTTTTTTTTTTTCTTTCCGGTTCTAAGACCCTTAGCCTTACCTGGCCTTATCAAATTTTTATCGAGTCCTGACCTTATCAAATTTTTATCGAGACTTTATAGAGCATATCAATCATTTTATTATTGAGCTAAGCCAAGTTGAGCTTTGAGTTGATCGAACTCGGCTAATTTGCCAATTGAGCTTGACGCATGGAATGGCTATAGCTTTTTCTTAAACTTAACAAGCCAAACTTGAGAATCGCTTAATTCGTTTCAACCCAATGATTGACCGCACACTTAGATATTTTTTGAGTAGCCACTGCTTCAAACACATAGTTATCCGAAATTGTGTCAGAAAAATGTGTTCCTAGATTTTTGACTCGCTGCAATTATAATCCTAAAAGAATTGAGGATGATTAGTGATTGCCAGCTAAAAATACCCACAATCCATACACTTCCTCCTCCTCCTCTCTCTCTCTCTCTCTCTCTCTCTCTCTCTCTCTCTCTCTCTCTGTTACACATCCGCAAATTTCTTTTCCAGTTTGGGAATCTTGAGAGCGAAGCGTGAAGGTAATAAATCTTTCCCCAATCGACACCACAATGAACGAAATTCGTTCCTCTCCCTCACTATATATTCCGGCCAAATCTTTTAATCTTTCACTTACCAAAATCAAACCCATTCTCTCCATCTCCTCCTCCGTGATATCTCATGGCAACCACCACAACTCCTGGTCAGATCTTCCTCATATGTCTATTTATCTTTTCCACTTCAGTACTGACCTCAAAATGCCAAGAGACCGCCCCGGTGATCGCTCCTGCAATATATGTCTTGGGCGACTCAACGGTCGATGCGGGTAACGCATACGGTGGATATCCGCCGGCGTGGAACAAGACTATTGCGGACACGATTGGTACGTCTCTCTCTCTCTCTCTCTCTCTCTCTCTCTCTCTCTCTCTCTCTCTCTCTCTCTCTCTCTCTCTCTCCGTTAGTGTGTGTATCAGTGTATGTAGATAAGTGTAAACTCACATGCAAGTACTCTTAATTTGGTTACATGAAGCGGCTCTTCTGGGTCTACCAAGTGCTCCTCCCTACAGGTTCTCAAGCGACGAGCAAAAATCCACCTCGCTAACCGGATTCAACTACGCGTTCGCCGGTGTCGGCATGCTTCCGGAGACCCGCAATGCCTACGATGCGGCTGTAAGCTTTTGTTATATTTATGATGAATAAATAAGCATTCAGATCCAGTGGCATGGTTTCTTCTCCATCTCTCTTGTTGTGTTAATTTGGCTCTTCCTTCCTCTTGGTTTTTACAGACAGTGTATTGGGGATTTCAAGACCAGATCACCTTCTTCAAGGAGACAATAAATACCAATCTTGCCAAGAATCTGGACTCTCAACACCTCTCTGCTCACCTCTCTGATTCCATCTTCCTGATTTCTTTCGCTACAAACGACTTTCAGCTCAACTACCTTCCCCCCAGCAGCGGCTCCCTTAGTCATTTGGAGCCCGAGGCTTTTGCTAAGCTCCTTTTGGCCTCAATGGCTTCGCACCTGACAGTAAAATCTCTTCCAAACTAATTTTTGTCTCCGAAAAAAACATGAAGCGCTAATATAATCTTGTTATGTAACACTGTTTTTGCAGATTCTGTACAACGTCGGTGCTCGCAAATTTCTTGTCAATAACATATGGCCCTTGGGGTGCACCCCAAGGTTTTCTGATGCTTCTGACCCTACAGCTGATTGCTGCAATCAGACTGTTAATGGAATGGTGCTTCCTTACTCCGTCGGCCTCCCGGCCATGCTGACACAGTTGCAAGCAAATCTATCCGGTGCTTCTTTCTCGCACTCGGATGATTTTGCTTTCGTGGCGGATTTGAAGCACAATCCGTCGGTATATGGTAAGCCAAGTTATATTAATTATACGCACTGTTTGATTTTATTTTATTTTTTTCTCTACATATGTATGTGTGAGATAATTAAAAAAAAATATGTAGTGATTCATTGGTACGGGATTAGGATGTCATTTTGATTTCATTTTGTTGTTGTGGCAGGAATAACAAACACAAGGGCACCTTGCAATGTTGGACTCACGCATTGCAATGATGAGGACCACTACTTGTATTACGACAACCTTCACATCACTAGCCGGGCGAGTCGTGTGTTTGGCTATAACTGCTTCAACGGGACCCTCTGCGCCCCCAACATCATAAAGCTCGTGGCTAAATAGAGCTCCACAGAACCAGAGGTTTCAATAATTAGGTCTATAGTACGTACTTTGCCTTGGAAGTTGAGAACACAACAAAAGAACTTGTCATTGCTGCATGTTGATGTGCCCATTTCTACTTGGGAATTTGTCATTAGGGAGAGCCTAGCTAAATGTTAGGCAGGTATTAGGTTAACCTCCTGTTTTATCCTTACGTGGTCTGTAATGATCTTTTCTAAACTTGAACCCACTATGTCGCATGTCGTTTCCTAGTTTATATGAATTCTCGTTTCGTAGTTTAAAAATACTGTTTTATTGTCTTTTATAGCAAAGTTTTATTTCTGTTGTCTTATATACGTACGTACACTCCATGCATGCTCATGATCAATCTGTAATCTGTTGTACTCCAAACTCATCAATCTGCCAATTATGTCCTCCGCTTGTGGGCATTATTGCAAGTCCATGCAACAATATGTGTGTGTGTGTATATATATATATATATAGAGAGAGAGAGAGAGAGAGAGAGAGAGAGAGATTAGCCAACGAGTTTACCCTTATCATGCATGTTCGGCTGTCATTTTGAGAGTATGAGAAAAGCAAAAAAAACTAAGAAAATTAATTAGTAGAAGGTACGGTACCTATTATTCTTTTACACTTCCAAAACTTAATTTCTCTTAACTTTCTCGAACCTTTCTATCTTTATTACAGTTAAGAGCATCTTCAACCCTTACTTTTGATTTTACTTAAGTTCAAAATTTTGAGTGAAAATCCACTCCACGCACTGTTTCAAGGCTATACAAATGGACTTTTACTCAATTTTTTCACTAAATTCATTTATCAGAGCCACAGAATTTTCCCTCAAATTTTGAATTTGTAAGGTTATTTTCTCCTTCTCTTACAATCATGAATGAAATTTTTCTCAAGTTTGAGTGTAGATCGATTTGAGTTTATTTTTTGGACTGATTCGTACCCAATGAAACTTTATTTTACTCAAATTTAACAAAAACATTAGCAAGGACTAGAGATGCTCTAATATTTATACTTTCTCATCTTCCTCTCGAAGTCAAAACAAAAATTAAGTTTAGCGGTGATTTCAACGTGCTATCAATTTCTTTGAATCAATCTATGAGAAGAGATTATTCAGTTGTCTTATGGACAAGGATTCATGGTTGTGCCCCATGTTAGTGAGCCCAGGCAGTCCACTACAGCTCAAGGGCCCAATCCCTCAGCAAGGCCCAATGCCTGATCAGCTGCTATGGCAATGGTACATGAGCATCTACCATACGAGAGTAGCACTGGATAATACTTATAACTGTTTAGTTTGTTGTCAAGAAGAGAATATCTTCTTCACAGAGTGTTTACGGATATGAATTTCGTGCGTTCAAAGTATTTTGGATGGTGCAAATTTTAAACAAACTTTTTCAGAAAATAATTAAACTTTTCCTCAAAAAAATTTCATTAAAAATTAGGATCGTTGATTGCGATCCAACTCCGTAAAAATTCTTTCAACACCTCCGTGAATGATAAAAAACAAGAATTAGTTGAAGGATTGATGTATGTGCGTAATGTGTTGAATATAAGTCATCAGTTGGATTGTACTATCCAGTAAGAAAACGAATAAGATTCTCTTTCTCTCTCGTCTTATTCTCTTTACCCCAAATATGTAACTAAAAAAAAGAATTGATTTTTATACTCTCTTTTTTTAATGACTATATTCTCTTTTTTGAATTTTAGTGTTGAAAGTGGGCGTATTTTTTTGGCTAAAAGATTAAAAAAAAAAGGAGTGTGAATATAAAAAAAAAGTGTAAAAATCAATTTAAAAAAAAAAAAACCTTACACATTAATGAAAAGCATTCAGCGGTTCTGCCACTCATGTTGCACGTGGTGTATTTTTGGCCTTCTGGTTGATATAGTAATGCATTTGGATCAGGGGAACTTGGTTATTGTGGACATTAATTATTGTGGTCTTTAATTTCTTATTATTGCTTTATTCTAGTTATTTCTTGCTATAGATGATTTTTTTTCCGGCAAAAATTAATATTACTAGAATAATTAGATTACCACATTGGAGGATGATCCATGTTCCGCTTTCTCAAATAAGGACTTATTTTCAAGCTTAAAAATAATGAGCTTACAAAAATAGTTTTTAAATTTTTTTTGCAGGGTTTGATACAAGTAAATTCCATATTCCATTTTTTTTATTATAGTAAGCTTATTATTTTAAGCTTGAAAATTGTAAATAAGTACTTATTTTTTAGGGGCGAAAACGGAACACCCCCAAGTTGAAAATTGCATATTTCTTGACCTCCTACTTTACTTTCTTTATAAAACTCTCTCCTTAAACGTACTAGAGATCTTTCTCTAAGAAAAAAATTCTAGCCGCCTCTCTCTTCCTTCCCCTCCCTCCTCCTAAGGTTTCACCACCATAATGTGGCGGGGAAGGGGAGGCTTTACCCTTTGATGGGTGGTTTTTCATATCAAGTTTTTTGTGTTTTTCCTTCTTTTTTCTTTCTTTCGGCTTCTCCTTAATCATGGAGGTGTCGTTTTGGGTTTCGGCAATGGTGGTAGTGATGGTTCTTTGGCGGTGATGGCTGTCCAACGACAAATCAGACCAGTTGGATCGACTTTTTGATCAATTCATTTGGGGAGGGAGTCGTCAATTCAATGTGTTGATTAGGCCATGGCACGCAGGAACTACTTGCAAATTGCTAAGTTGTTGGGTTTGGATTCACTTACGGAAGACGGGGACTTGTAGCAGTTGATTCAGATAGGACCGGGTTTGTGATTTTCTCTTTATTCGCATATTGGCAAATGTTGTACACACTTTGGTAACTTTGAATTTGCGAGATTCTGATATTCATACATGGAAAGCTAGACCTTGTAATTAATTATTTGATCCTGTATGGAACAATAATCACAGAAAGTCTACAACCACTGCATGCCGTGTACGTGGGGTCCACTCTGGGTCTGCACTGAAAATCCGAGCTATTCAATAATTTTTAAAAAAGAATTGAGTGGACAATGCGGAACATCAACTCGATCCGATATGTTTAGGTACTTGGATCAAGCTTCTCATCTTTTTGTACACCAGAAAATTAATCTTTTAATGTTTTCTAATTTTTCAAAGATGAGAAGTTTGATCTGAGCACCTACACATATCGGATCGAGTTGATGTAATGGCTTGGATCATCCGTGCAGAGTCGGGAGTGGGCCCCACATGACGTGCGGTAGCCAGCCACCGCATTTTGAAGGCCACCAAAATATTTTGTGCACTTAAGTCACATGAAAATTGTTAAACCATACACAAAACTTTTGGAACTTAGATTTGTTCCTACTAATATTTCAGGTTTGATACCTCATGTGCTTCCAAATTTCCAATTTTGATGGGACCTCTCTTACTCTGTAAGGAACTTTTTCGTAATATTAATTGATCGAACTCACTGCTTGTGGATGGTGAGATTGAATCATTATCAAGGTGAGCGCGTAAGCTAGCATACACACTCATAAATATCTCAAAAATAGAAATGTATAATTAGTTATGTGCTTCAACTTTTGTTGACTGGTTTATTTATTATTGTTGGTTTATAAACAGTTCATTTATTTAAAGATTTTAGCTTTTGATTCTCTTTATTTTTATTTGAAATGGAGAAATATATTTAAAAGTATCAATAAAACCATCTCGATCATTCTATAGACTTGTCAATGTCAATGAAAAACATATTCTAAAAGTTTTGTCTAAGATTTGTGTGCATATTTTTGGATCTTTTTATGAAAAATTTGCATTACAAATTTTATAGTCAATAATGAATGTCTTAATTTAGCATGATCTTACTATGGTTGACTCGGAAAAAAAATCCCATGATTATGTTTAATATAAACAAAAAAAAAAGAAAAAGAAAAGGATGCCCCACTAGGCTAGACTTCTGAATCCGTCACTGCATAAACGTGACTTTAATCCATTGGTTGATGAGACTTGTGGGAGAATACTATTGTGGTCATTCATGAAGAAATAAATTAGGAGATCCCAAAAAAGAGAAAAAAGAAAAAGAAAAGATAGAATCAGTCACATGCACTCCACTCTTCTGTTTAATAGCCACAGGTCAATTAGTTCAGAGTAACATCAACAATAACTACTGCAAAGGGTTTTCAAATTGACACAATCCACCGATAAATATAGGCATCGGAACCGCAAGAAATTAGCGAGAGAGAGAGAGAAGAAAGGCTACCATGTATACCAATATGACTCAAGAATCTATGAGAACACTCCTCCTACTGATCAGATCACTACTCTTGATCCCGTACGTGACTCCGCAAGATAATATTCCAATTGTGCCAGCCATATATGTTTTTGGGGACTCTTCTATAGATTCTGGCAACATGATTGGCATCCCTGATCCCATTTGCGGCAACAATATAGCTGACTTCATGGGTATCCATTTCTAAAATTCTGTATTTCATTTTTCCTTTGATCATCTTAAAAAGCCTAATTAGATTTGCAAGAGTTCTTTTACGAAATTAAATCATTTCTTCTTGTCGTTGTAGCTTTTTATCTCGGATTGTCAAAAGTTCTGGGTTACATAAGTATATTCCAAGATCACTCCAAAGTCAATAACGTTCAATTCTAGTCAACTATGCCTACCCGGGAGCTGGCATTCTTCCTGAAACTCAATACCCGGGCATGGAAAATGTAAGGAGGAAGAATCAACTTTCATTTTTCCCATTTTGTTCGAGTATTTTGACTTTTAACTTATTTTTGTATATGTCAGTTGAACTTAACATTGTTTCTCTTTACAGTTTGAGTACTGGAGCTTCGATGGGTCCAAGTTCAACCAAACTTTGTTGAATGATCTGCCCCATATCATAAACAAAGAAGAGCTCCTTTACCAAATTTCCCATTCCATATTTATCATTTCCTTCGGAAACAACGATTTCATGAATCATGCATGGCTAACTACCTTCACCGGGGAGCACAGACTCCCCTTCAAACACTTTTCAGCGAACACATGGTTCGCTACCTCTGTTGTTCTAAATCATTGCAGTACAAAAAATATTTGCAGTCTGTCCCCCTCCATGCTCCAGTTGTGTCTGTTACACTTCCCTGTTCTGACAAATGCACCAAGGCATTTCTGTGTTGATGAAGAATACCCGACAGTCTGTCATCATACATATTCCTGGTTTGTATGATCCCTTTTTTGCTTCGATTGATTGCTCGATACACATCACATTACGTCCATGTTGGAACCTCCATGCCTTCACCATTCCCAAAACTCATCATCTTTAGGGAGTTGGTGAAATCAGTTTGGATAAAATCCCAAATCTGGAAAAGAAACAGAGTTTTTGCCTGGGATTGAAGAATGCAGTATTTCTATAAATGAAAAAAGCAAAATCCCTACAATTAAAAAAAAAAACATAAACAAGTAGTTAAGCAACATAAGTATGAACTCCTAAATGGAGTAATATTAAGGTTAACTTAAGAAATTAAGGTTACCTCAGTTCTTTTTCATCTGGTAATTTCAATTGGGCCTCGTCACGCAATTTTTAAATCAACCAAGTTTATGCATTGTATAGTTCTTCCCCCTTTTACAACTCTATAACAAAGTGTCTTAAAACTCTTCAAGTCTTTTTTGATGCAAATATCTTGATCTTTCTTGCCATAAACTTCTAGCAAAGGAGTATCATCATTCTAAACTCTAACTGCTCTCAATAGATTTCCAACCAACTTTATGCATTGTATAGTTCTTCTCCCCTCTTGCAACTCTATAACAAAGTGTCTTAAAACTCTTCAAGTCTTTTTTTATGCAAATATCTTGATCTTTCTTGTCATAAACTTCTAGCACAGGAGTATCATCATTCTGGACTCTAACTGCTCTCAATAGATTTCCATTTGCTTTGTAAAATACACCTCTTCTATGTAAAATAGTTAATTCTTACCCTCACTAGTCATAGTCAATTCTTTAACAAATCCTTCAGAAAACTCATAGTTTCTTGTTGTAGCTAAAAATGTAAGAAACAAATTAAGAATATATATGGAATATTTTTGTCACCTTAATTTGCAACCAATTACTCTGCTAACTGCTAATCTACTACAACATCTTGTTTGAATAATTCAACTACTGAATGAAATTTTTAAATTTTCAGACAACTTACGGGAGCTTCGATGGCCAATAAGGCTTTTCAACCAGGCTATGATCCAAGAAGACCTACTAGCCTAATCGAACGTCTCATAGACCATCTGACCAATTCCATATTCTTAATCTCTTTTGGAATTGAGGATTACGCTAAAAATTTTCTTCTTCCGAGTAATGGAACCCTGAGCCACCTGACTCCTAACATTTTGATAGGCGCGCGGAATTCATGAATTTAAGCGCCTAAGTAGGGAAATTAGCGCGTTAGACGTGCAATTAATTCTCATTTTCCATTTAATGCGTGCACGTGGTTGGTTTTTGTGTTTGTGCTTAATGTGCAGGAAATTGAGATGTTTTGGCGCAAATGAGAGGTATTCGGAAAGGCCGTGATGGAGTTCGAGAGCAAGGAGAGCCGTGGAGACTAAGTGTTGGACACAAATTCGTGAGAAGGTGAACAGAACCTTAGTGAGCGCTACAGAAGATTTGGTAGAGCGCTCAAATGTGGCACAAAATGGGGCACGAAGTGAACAGAGCCCTCGCGAGCGCTACACCATTTTTGGTGTAGCGCTACCTAAGGCATTAATGGTCAACGGCTAGAGGCGAGTCAACTCGGTCAACACAGCTTAAGGGGTTAGGTAGCGCTACACTTTTTGGTGTAGCGCTATCGGTGGCTTAGCAGGGCCTAGAAACGTCGCCGTTTTGGTCGTCCGGGGTCCGATTTCGATTTAGTTTAGGATTTTTAATTGTAATTAATAGGGGTTAGTATAAATACCCCGTTTTAACTCAGAATTAGGTTACGTACGTTTTTACTTAGGTTTTTAGCAGCTTTTCGTAACAACGTTTTGTTTATTTTGCATCGCTCTTAACTTTTTGGCTGCAGTTCTTCTAGTTCTAGTACGAGATTCAAGTTTTCTTCAGTTCTGTTCCGGATTTCCAGCATTGGATTGGTGTTTTTGCTTCATTAATCAATAGTTTCTTCAGTTTAATTGCGGTATCCGTTCTTCTTGCTATTTCGATTATTTAAATATGTTTAGATTTAGGTTTTCTCTTATTTTTGTTATTGCGTTCATTATAATCATGTGTGAGTAGTCGCATAGGGTGCGGCCGCGGGATGGAAGCGTCACGTGGCTAGTCCAATCATTGTTTTACCTCGTGGCTGAATAAATTCAATTTTGAGCAGTTTTAGGAAACGAAATCTTTCTAACGAACGAACCCAGGCATTGCCAGATTTCGAATGCGCACGGAAATTGGTGACAGGTGGTGCGCATTCGTTAGGGAATATTTTCCAATTCTAAAATCAGTAAATCGAATCATTGTGGCCCGAGTAAACATTGGTTAGGCTAGTTGCAGACGCTGGGTTCCCACGGCTGCGCTCTCCTTTTTAATTCATTAGAGGTCAATTTCTTCAGTAATTAGCAAATCAAACCAGTCAAACAAGGGGTGGCTACCTAAGAGCCAATTAAAACTAGAATTCAACACTTTTGAGTCAGCACCGTCCGTCCGTCTCTGTGGTTCGACTCCGGTACTTCCGGAATTATTGTGCTACACTGGTCGAGAGTCCTACGCTTGGGACGCGTTTTTAGTTTAATTTTATTAACACCCGGTCGGTCAAGCACATTTTCACCAAACTACTGATCGATGTACTGGCTATTCGTTTCACAGTATCTGGAAAAAAGAAGAAGAAGATATAGATAGATTTTGTCAATTCAATAAGTACATGAACTACTGATCGTTAGTTTTTGTTTTGTTGAGATGTTGCATTTGTACATGTTGTATGAAATTGGTGCGAGGAAGATGGTGATGAATAACTTATCAAAAAATTTTAAAACTTATTAAAAAAGATGGTGGTGAATAACATATCCCATGGCATACACTCCAGCATTTGCAAACTTGGCCATTTGTAATGACAAGGTTAACAAATTGGTTCATCCGTACATTGAGGGCCTAGCTACCATTGAGGCTTAATCAATTAAAGTCCAATCTGATTGGGGCCCATGAATTCAAAATAATGTGTTTGAAGTTGCATGCATGAATTCAAAATAATGTGTCAAGTAGTTAAGAGTTATGGAGTAGTTTCGTTTCTATGGTGGTTGTTTTTTTTCCGAAGGAATAGAATGGATATGAGTAATGGTGGTAGACTTGAGAGCTAGCCAAAAAGCTTGTTGTTAGGTTTTTGTTGCTTATAGTTTTATTATTTCTTGTTGTGGTGGTATTAATGTTAGCTTCAAAGTCATTCCTTTGGCCTAGTACCCTTCCTCTATTTCTGGACAATTTAGAGTCAAGTCTCGCGGGGTCCTTCTTCTCTTACTCCGTTAATTTCAAATTCGTCATGGAATTGAAGGAAAATGTAAGAAAATACTGTCAAAAAACTATTTTGTTTTATTACTTCCATACTAGCAAAAATCCGTGCAATGCACGAAACGAATTTCTATACGTGCAACCAATATAAATTCATGAAGTACATTTACTTGTTTTGTATAATCATCAAAACGTAAAAATTATTCACAACAACATGCTAATTGTCGTAAATGATTAATGAATTTTTTTTATCACTCATGATGAATGAAATTTTTTAGTGTCTCTCCTATGCATCGTCCCCAATTACCATCTAAACAAAGCAAATGTGTTTGGTTGATGGTCAACAAACTTGCATTCAATGAATGATTTTGTATTCCGAAGCAATTTTTGACCAGAGTTAAAAACTCATCTTGAGAAAAACCAAACGTTACCCACATAGATTGTTAGCCCATTGATTCATTTCAAACCTTTGCGAACATTTCCAAATGTACCAACTAAGGATAGAACATACCAAAATGTACCAAACAATACCTAGTAAAGCAACAAATAATCAATATCATTTTATTAGAATCCTAGAAGCCAAAACCAAAAAACTATGAAATACCAAACCGAGCAGCAGAGAAGCAAGCAGAAATCTCAGTTCACGAAGTTAACTAGCCCCTCAAAATTAAAAAATTGGGTACTATTTCATTTGATAAACAAAAACGATTAGCTTAATACCATTTATAATAAAACAATTATATGATGTACGTTAATAAACTTGAGCACCAACAAGGTTTATGATGTTTCTAGGATAGCATAGCGTGCCATTGAAGCAGTTCAACAAAAACATGTAGTTTGCGGCTTGGGTAGTGTGAACCACATCAAAATAGAGGTATCTATCCCTATCGGTGCATGGTATCCCACCAAAATATTTTGAAAGGCAACTTTATGTGGTGTTGCTTATCCTTGGAAGCACCCAACAACAAACACATGAAGTTAGCCTATAAGCAATAGAATGATGAGACACCAAAATATAATAAAGCTTCAAAAATGGTGCTAAAAATGATAATTATAATTCACTTACGACCCTTACCATATCTTCCGACATTTGACTTCAATTCGGAAACAAAACGGAAGTCGTTGGAGTTTGAAAAAACAGACTTGGCTAGATTAGATTGTACTTCATCAGAGTGGTGGGGAGGCTATTGTTGTACGGCATCAGCAGTAGCTTGATGCTCTTGTTGTAGCAAATAGCCAATGGGTTAGACTGATTCGTGTACATTGGTTTGCACCCCATGGGGACAAATATTGTCCACTACAAACTTTCTCGCTCCCAATTTGTTCAAGGTCTATCAAAATAGAAAATGTTTGTTAATCCATTTACTTATATGCAATAAACTAATCATGTACAAGACCAGTGATTTGGGAGGAGAGCTCGCGAGTCGATTACCGTCACACAAAAGTTCGTTCAATAAAAACTGCGCAAAGACCTCAGGCGTCAATGTCCTTAGTGTCCCATTATTGAGTTGAATATAGTTTAGGTTGTAGTCATTGACAAACTAAATAAGGAAAATGAAGTGTTGTAAATGTTGTTGAAGCTCTACTTGGTTGAACATTTTGCTCAAATCATTACTCAAGGTGAGGTTGATTTTACTGATTTGGACATCAAAGATATCCAACAGCCCTGAAATAATTAAAAAATGTAAAAGTCAAAAGCAATTTGAAAACACATGTATATTTGGAGAAGACGAGATAAAGTACTGGTAACACTTACATTTTCAATTCATGGCAGAATCTCACACCCAGCATACCTGTACTTCACTCCAATTGTGGAACTGCAAGCTTGTGGAAGGTTCTTGTACGAAGGGACAAGTGGAAACCCAAAAAAGTGGCTGCTAGTTTAACACAAGTTATTACTATTTTGTTTGGAAGATTTTACATCAGTACATTAAATGGCCAAAAAATGAATGATGGGAACAAAATTTACCAAAATATTGTAGTTGCGCTGTCAGCAATGTTTTCCATTACTACATCGTCTAGGGACCGAGGAACTGGGCCCAAAAATACTATGTGGTATACTTGCAAATTTGAGAACTAAATGGTTCATTTTTATCAGCAAATTTATCTTACTAATTCGAATTAAGTTTTCCACAATAAAGACCATTGACTAAAGAGGTTTTTTTTTTCGGCAAAAAAAAATTATTAATTGTTGAAAGTAATTTACACAAAATATTAAAAAATAAATACGACAGCTTGTCCCATTATATTAATTTACTCATGTTGTTCCGTGACCGTGCTTGCTCTGTGCTGTTGTCGTGCTTTTTTCATACCCATGCTTGTTCCGTGCGATTGCCGTGCACATGCCACATTTTTCAAAACAACACATCAACCATATCCACCTAGAGTTATTGGCGACACGCTTTCTTCACTGACTTGATCGAGTAAGTTCTTGATATAATATTTCAATATCTCATTTTAAAATTAGGATCCTAATTTTTAATAAAAATTTATATATAACTAAATAAAGCAGTATATATAGTTACCGACTGAATTGATTTTTTTGCGCAGCTTCGTTTATCAATAATTTGTAATAATTTTCTACCCCAGTTAAAAGAACTCAATTAAATTTTTTTTAAAAGTGTAACAATTGTAAAATAAATATCAGTGCAATATATATTTTGTCTGCAAAATTTGGATGAGTTCACACTATTGTATAAACGGTATTTCTGTCCAAAATACTCACTAGTATCCAGGACAACTCATTTTTCTTAGCTTTATTCTTTGAATGACATTTTTTTGCAAAAGCAAGTGGTATATTTGAAGACAAAAATATGTATAGCAAGAACTAGATCACTATTACACGTTCTATATTACGCATCAGTAAATCAATCTAGCTAGCAAGGGGTCACCCAGCTTGCGAATGAGAACACCCGGCTTGCAGCCTCGGTGAGATGCAAGGAGTCAACCTACAGGTGGTGATCCACCTCCACACTACACTTACCATTACATGCATCCTTGCTATTCGTTATCCCTACGCATGAAGGGAAAAAAATCAAAGCAATCAAGTTTTTTCTTTGGATGGAATAACATAAATCAAGTTGAAGAATAAAATCTTGTGCAATTTCATACGTGAATGTTTAAACTTACCGGAAGTTGGACTCTGCTTAAGGTTTGCCACGAAGGCAAAGCTATCCAAGAAAGAGAACGATGTGCCAGTTAGGTTCAACTTCAGCTCGTTTAGCAGTTGTGGGAGCCCCATGCTGTACGGGAGCACCTTCTGATTGCCAATTTCGTTATAGCAGGTGAAGGAATTAAAAAATATCGGGCTGCATCAAAAGGGCCATATATTGTTGATCAGCATTTTGCGAACTCCAAGCCCGTGCAACATCTTCCCAAAAGCAAAAGAACAAAACAAAAACAGTTGTTAGAATAACAGAAAACAAAAAATAATCCTTGTTAGTTTCCTTTGTTTTTCAAAAAATAAAAAATAAACAGAAAATAATCCTTCTTTTTGTACCTTCAAGTGTTGAACAAGAGCTTCCAAGAGAAGTTTGGAGATCACTTGGGGAGCCAATTGGCTCAACATCCC
This sequence comes from Rhododendron kiyosumense, assembly GCA_019656275.1. NCBI lineage: Eukaryota > Viridiplantae > Streptophyta > Magnoliopsida > Ericales > Ericaceae > Rhododendron > Rhododendron kiyosumense. The sequence goes on along the minus strand of BPLS01020571.1, from coordinate 20,992 downwards.
ATTGCTCGATGGGAGGAAATTCAAGTTAAAGTCGTTTATACCAAATGACACAAAGAAAATCGATTTGGATAGATGATCCCCGATCTATTGTTGATTCAAGAGTTTGGACAGATATATCGTTATTGTAACATTGAACAACTTGATCGATTTGACAGTTGAAGTCCCAGTAACTCGTCTAACTATTTGGGGGGGGGGGGGGGGGGGGGAGAATAGCTAATGTAACAAATTTTCCTTGATTATGTACATTGTTTCTATAGTTGATCTGAGTTTTATGCAAAATTTCAATTCCAACCACGGCGTAGTTGATTCCAGTTATGGTTATAGCATTCAACTCTTCCATTAAACTTTGAAATGGTTGGGCATCTGGAAGCCCCAAGAGAGAAGATGCAACCCGAAACCAAAAATGAAAAAGTTAGTCATGATATTAGGAAGCAAGGACTGATTTCATCACTTCAAAAGTAAAAGTTATTGAAGGAGAGCTAGGGAGCGGGGGGAATTTACGAAAATGTTATTTTCAATAGACCGAAAAAGAAAAGGAAAAAAACAACCACACAGTAAAAGCTAATGTAACAAATTATCCTTGATTACGTACATTGTTTCGGTAGTTGATCTCGGTTTCACGCGAAATTCCAATTCCAGCCACGATGTAGTTGATTCCAATTATGGTCATAGCATTCAACTCATCCGTCAAACTTTGGAATGGTTGGGCATCGGGAAGCTCCAAGAGAGAATTGCTGTAACCCACAACCAAAAACGAAAAAGTTAGTCATGATTAGGAAGCAGGGACTAATTTCATCACTTCAAAAATAAAAGTTAATGAAGGAAAGCTAGGTTAATTTTCACCGATAAACTGAGCAATGGTTTTCTTGGACGGGGAAGGATTGCCTCCCCATGAATTGTCGTTGTCGACTGTTGAATCGCTGAACACATAGATACCCAATGCCACTTACACCGGATTGTGGTCATCCTGCCCGTGAGATGCAGGGGAAGTGGAGAGGATCACCAGGAACTTGATGAGGAAAGGACAGAGCGAGGGCAACTAAGCCATTGGAGATCTAGTATGAAGGAACGATGAAGAAAGAAAGGAAAGAAGGAAGGAAGGAAGGGAGGAAGAGATTGAAAGATGATGAGAATATTGCGGTGGTTTAGCAAGGAATGGGTGTAACAAAATTTATAGAAGAACAGAGAAGGGGATGGAGCTCTGGGACGTTGAAACTTAGCTATGGCTATCGGAAACTTCAATAACAAGTTGTAGTTATCCCACAATAGTTCTGTCGAACTCTAACTTTTCAAATAACAAATCATCTTCAACAGTACAGGATAAACGCCTAGGAGAGGAAATTTAACCATCTAAAACACTTAACCACCACAGATGCTAGATTTGGCCTAAACATGCATGTAACGGCCTAACACAGGCAAAGTTCTTGGAAAACAAATAAAATTACCCAATTCAAGAGTACTTAAAAAGAACCCCTAGTAAATCTAATTAATTTATTACGCATGATGGATAGTTGTGTATTTTATTTTTATTTTTTACCACTAGCCTTATCATTTACTTCTTACAAGATAAGGGATTGAAAGTGATTCAAAATTATATACCATCCTACAAAGAGTGAGCTTATACATTTATAGTTCCAGTACCGAAAAGTTAACACAAATTAAGTAAATTCTGCTCCTTCTGTGTCATTTGTACTGAACATGCATTGGTCTGAGAAGTGTACGTATGTATTACAAGGTAATAATTAATATATAATTTTATATTGATCTAAAATTGTTATTAATTATGATAAAAAAAATTGAGGTTTACATTAATGTGTTCTCCTTATTTATGCAGGATGCATACAAAAAGTGCAAGACATGTGGAGAGTGTAGCAACCTGCCTACTTAGTTTTTTGGAATTGTCACACGTTTAATTGGAGTTTTCGACAATTTAGTTAAATTGAACAAATTCTCTCAAGCATTTTAGATTGATTATTTTTTGAATTGCTAAATAAATCTATGAACAAACAAAGTGTGATTTTTTATTTGTTCGAGTCTTTAAATCTATTCCGTGCATAGTCCGTGCATAGCACGTGCATAACCTGTGCAAAACACGGACTTTATGCTGATTAAGGATAAAGTCAAAGCATGAAAAAAAAATACTAAGCCTGCAAACAACTGATCAACTTAAATTACAAACAATCTAAGAAAAATTAAATCAAATGTAATATCAATAAATCATTTTATGAATTTCAATTATATAACATAATAATATCAACAACAGATTAGGTAATCCACATGAAGTCTTGACCCTAATGCAACTTGTCATTATGCACTAAATAGGAAAGAGATTAATTTATTCGCGGAGACATTTGCAGATCAAATTAATAATTAAGTTCAACTTGACTGTTGTCAACAACGTCACAAAGACATTGGATGGAACCCAGTTAACCCAACACCTAAAGGACTCCATCTTTCTGGTGTCCTTTGGGATTGTTGACTACAATTTCAATTTGTTTTTCCCGACTAACAGTACATTAAGTAGTTTAAGTCTGGATGTATTCTCTCAGTTCCTCCTAAATGAACTACCGAACCGGCTCAAGGTACATGTTTTGGGATCATTTTATTTAGAATGTGTATTGTATTTGTTGATTAATTACAATTTTTTTTAACTATTTTGCAGACTTTGTACAGCTTTGGGGCTTGAAAGTTCTTCGTGAACATCATTTGGCCATTGGGGTGCAGCCTAATGTTCACGTCGAACTTTTCCGCTCCTCTAATCAATTGTTGTAACAAGACGGTATACCAGATTTTACTTTCTTACAACAACACCCTTCCACTAGTTTTGGACAAACTAGAGTCAAGTCTCACGGGGTCCTTCTTCTCTTACTCCAATGATTTTAAATTTGTTAGGGCGTTGAAGGAAAATGTGGGGAAATATGGTAAAAACCATATTCTGTTTCATGACCACATATATCCTTGAAATTTTTTTTCCCTTTGTTTATTTCATGATGCTTGTGGCCTAATCTATAGTATTTGTTTCCAGAGATAACTAATACAACGGGAAAGTGTCTTAGTGACTGGTTCAATGGAACTTTGTGTGACAACCGAGACCAATATTTGTATTTCGACCCTGTGCACACTACAGATGCTGCAAATAGGATATTCACTCTCAAATGTTTCAATGGAACCTTGTGTGGACCGAAAAATATTTTTCGTCTTGCTATAGCCTAGAACATATGATGCGTGCAGGCTTCTATGGGGCCGGGGTTGTTAAATAATTATGTCAAGAACTATTCCGAATACTAATGGTTTGTAATTTGTGATTTATATGTACAGACCATCTGGCCAATTCCATATTGTTAATCTCTTTTGGAATCGAGGATTACGCTGAAAATTATCTTGTTCCGAGTAATGGAACCCTGAGCCACCTAACTCTTGACATTTTCACCAAAACTACTTATAGATGTACTGGCTATTCGTTTCACGGTATCTGGAAAAATATATTTATAAGACAGAGATAGAATTTGCCTAATTTATCTTACTAATTTGAGTCAAGTTTTTTATAGTAAAGACCATTGACTAAGGAGGGTTTGTTTTGTTCGGCAAACAAAATTATTAATCATTGAAAGCAATTTACACAAAATATTAAAAAATAAATACGATAGTTTGTCCCATTATATTAATTTACTCATGTTGTTCTGTGGCCGTGCTTTTTTCGTGCTCGTGCTTGTTCTGTGCCGTTGTGCTTTTTTCATGCCCGTGCTTGTTCCGTGCCATTGTCGTGCACGTGCCACGTTTTTCAATACAACACGTCAATCATATCCACCTAGAGTTATTGGTGACACGCTTTCTTCACTAACTTGATCGAATCAAACTGCTCGCGACTTGGCTCATTAAGGATAAGCTCGACTCAACTCGTTTAATTATTGAGTCGAGCTTGAACTCGAGTTTTAGGTTCGTTCACTAAGCCGAGCTCAACATTTAAAATCTTGGCTCGATTCGAAAAAGTTCGGCTCGTGTTAAAATAAAAAATAACTAACCTGGGATGCTAATTTGGTTCAATTATTCTTGTATTGTAACTTCATACGGAGTATCATAAAATACGTATGTGAAAGTAAATTTTCAATTACGATCATAACTACAACTTGTTATTGGAGTTTCCAATAGCCATGGCTAAGCTTCAATGTCCCAGAGATCCCTCCCCTTCTCTGTTCCTCTATAAATTCTGTTACACCCATTCTTTGCTCCACCACCGTAATGTTCCCATCGATCATCTCTCAATCTCTTCCTCCCTTCCTTCCATTCTTTCTTGATCGTTCCTTCACACTAGATCTCCTTAGCTGCTCTCCCTCGATATGTCCTTTCCTCATCACGTTCCTGGTGATCCGCTTGACCTCCCCTGCATCTCATGGACCAAATGACCGCAACCCGGTGCAAATGGCACCAGATATCTACGTGTTCGGCAACTCAACAATCGACATCGGCAATGCATGGGGAGGCAATCCCTCCCCGTACGGGAAAACCATTGCTCAATTTACTGGTGAAAATTAACCTAGGTCTCCTTCATTAACTTTTATTTTTGAAGTGATGAAATCAATCCCTGCTTCCTAATCATGACTAACTTTTTCGTTTTTGGTTTCGGGTTGCAGCTTCTCTCTAGGGGCTTCCAGATGCCCTACCATTTCAAAGTTTGACGGACGAGTTGAATGCTTCAACCATAACGCAAATCAACTACGCAGTGGCTGGAACTAGAATTTTGCCCGAAGTTGGGATCAACTACAGAAACAATGTACGTAATCAAGGATAATGTATTACATTAGCTTTTACTCTCTAGTTGTTTTTTTCATTTTCTTTTTCGGTCTACTGAAAATAACATTTTTGTACAACTTATTCCTCCCTAATCAGACGAGTTACTGGGACTTCGACCTTCAAATCGAGTTGTTCAATGTCACAATGACGATGTATCTCTACAAATTCTTGAATAAGTGGCAGATGGGGGATCATCTATCCAAATCGATTTTCTTTGTGTCATTCAGTATAAATGACTTTAACTTGAATTTCTTCCCACCGAGCAAGGGGACGTTGTGCCAGTTGGCTCCCCAAGTGTTCTCCGAACTCCTCTTGGAAGCTCTTGCTCAACGCTTGAAGGTACAAAAAGAAGGGATTGTTTTTTGTTTTTTTTTTTTTTGGGAAAACAGAGGAAACTAACAAGGATTATTTTATGTTTTCTGTTATTCTAACAAATGTTTTTGTTTTTGTTTTTTTTTTTTTTTGCTATTAGGAAGATGTTGCACGAACTTGGAGCCCGCAAAATGCTGATCAACAATATATGGCCCTTGGGATGCAACCCGATATTTCTGAATTCCTTCACCTACTATAGCGAAGCTGTCAATCAAAAGGAGCTCTCGTATTTCACAGGGTTCCTGCAACTGTTGTACGAGCTAAAGTCGAACCTCACTGGTGCATCTTTTTTTTCTCGTATAACTTCGCCATTGGCGAACCTTAAGTAGTGCCCAACTTCCGGTAAGTCTAAACATTCACGTATGAAATTGCACAAGAATTACTTCTTCAACTTGATTTGTGTAATTCCATCCAAAAGAGAAACTTGATCGCTTTGGGGTTTTTTTCCCTTCGTGCGTAGGGTTAACGAACCCAAGGATGCATGTAATACAGTACGTGTTTTGCACGTGCTATGCACGGGCTCTACACGGAGTAGATTAAAAGACCTGAACAAATAAAAAATCACACTTTGTTTGTTCACAGATTTATTTAGCAATTCACAAAATAAACAATCTAAAATGCTTGAGCGTATTTGTTCAATTTAACAAAAAACGTTGAACACTCCAATTAAACGCTTGACAATTCCAAAAAACTAAGTAGCAGGTTGCTACGCTCTCCACATGTCTTGCTTTTTATGTAGGCATCCTTCATAAATAAGGAGGACACATTAATGTAAACCTCAATTTATTGTCATAGTTAATAAGAATTTTAAATCAATATAAAATTATATATTGTTACCTTGTAATACATACAAACACTTCTCAAACCAATCCACGTTCAGCACAAATGACACGGAAGGAGCAGAATTTACTTAATTTGTGTTGACTTTTCATAGTAGAACTATAAATGTATAGGCTCACTCTTTGTAGGATGCTATATAGTTTTGAATCACTTCCAATCCATTATCTTGTAAGATGTAAATGATAAGGCAAGTGGTAAAAAAATAATAATAAGATACACAACTATCCATCATGCGTAATAAATTAATAAGATGTACAAGGGGTTCATTTTAAGTACTCTTCAATTGGGTAATTTTATTTGTTTTCAAAGAACTTTGCCTATGTTAGGCCATTGCTTGCATGTTTAGGCCAAATCTAGTATCTACGGTGGTTAAGTGTTTTAAATGGTTCAATTTCCTGATTTCCTAGGCATTTATCCTGTTCTGCTGAAGATAATCTGTTATTTGAAAAGTTAGATTTTGACACAACTATTGTGGGATAACTACAACTTGTTATTGGAGTTTCCAATAGCCATAGCTAAGCTTCAACGTCCCAGAGCTCCCTCCCCTTCTCTGTTCCTCTATAAATTCTGTTACACCCATTCCTTGCTCCACCACCGTAATATTCCCATTGATCATCTCTCAATCTCTTCCTCCCTTCCTTCCATTCTTTCTTAATCGTTCCTTCAAACTAGATCTCCAATGGCTTAGCTGCTCTCCCTCGATATGTCCTTTCCTCAGTACGTTCCTGGTGATCCTCTCGGCCTCCCCTGCATCTCATGGGCCGGATGACCGCAATCCGATGCAAATGGCACCGGATATCTACGTGTTCGGCAACTCAACAGTCGACATCGGTAATGCATGGGGAGGCAATCCCTCCCCGTACAAGAAAACCATTGCTCAATTTACTGGTGAAAATTAACCTAGGTCTCCTTCATTAACTTTTATTTTTGAAGTGATGAAATCAATCCCTGCTTCCTAATCATGACTAACTTTTTCGTTTTTGGTTTCGGGTTGCAGCTTCTCTCTAAGGGCCTGCAGATGCCCTACCATTTCAAAGTTTGACGGACGAGTTGAATGCTTCAACCATAACTCGAATCAACTACGCAGTGGCTGGAACTGGAATTTTGCCCGAAGTTGGGATCAACTACAGAAACAATGTACGTAATCAAGGATAATGTATTACATTAGCTTTTACTCTCTAGTTGTTTTTTTCATTTTCTTTTTCGGTCTACTGAAAATAACATTTTTGTACAACTTATTCCTCCCTAATCAGACGAGTTACTGGGACTTCGACCTTCAAATCGAGTTGTTCAATGTCACAATGACGATGTATCTCTACAAATTCTTGAATAAGTGGCAGATGGGGGATCATCTATCCAAATCGATTTTCTTTGTGTCGTTCAGTATAAATAACTTTAACTGGAATTTCCTCCCACAGAACAAGGGGACGTTGTGCTAGTTGGGTCCCTAAGTGTTCTCCGTACTCCTCCTGGAAGCTTTTGCTCAAAGCCTTAAGGTACAAAAAGAATGGTTTGTTATCTGTTTTTTTTTTTTTTGGGAAAACAGAGGAAACTAACAAGGATTATTTTATGTTTTCTGTTATTCTAACAACTATTTTTGTTTTTGTTTTTTTGCTTTCAGAAAGATGTTGCACAAACTTGGAGCCTGCAAAATGCTGATGAACAATATATGGCCCTTGGGATGCAGCCCGATGTTTTCGAATTCCTTCGCCTGCTATATCGAAGCTGTCAATCAAAAGGTGCGCCCCTACAGCACGGGACTCCTGCAACTGCTAAACGGACTGAAGTCGAACCTAACTGACGCATCGTTTTCTTTCTCAGATAACTTTGCATTCATGGCAAAACTTAAGCAGAGCCCACCTTCGGAAAGTCAAAACATTCAGGTACCAAATTGCACAAGATTTACTTCTTCAACTTGATTTGCGTAATTCCATCAAAAAAGAAACTTGATCGCTTTGGGGTTTTTTTTCCCATTGTGTGTAGGATAACGAACCCAAGGATGCATGTAATAAAGTCCGTGTTTTGCACGTGCTATGCATGGAGTAGATTTAAAGACCCGAACAAATAAAAAAATCACACTCTATTTGTTCACAGATTAATTATTTAGGAATTCAAAAAATAACCAATCTAAAATACTTGAGCGTATTTGTTCAATTTAACTAAAACGTCAAACACTCCAATTAAACACTTGACAATTCCAAAAAACTAAGTAGGCAAATTGCTACGCTCTCTACATGTCTTGCGATTTTTATAGGCATCCTACATAAATAAAGAGAACACATTAATGTAAACCTCAATTTATTGTCAAAGTTAATAACAATTTTAGATCAATATCAAATTATATATTGTTACCTTGTAATACATACATACACTTCTCAACCCCATCCACGTTCTGCACAAATGACACGGAAGGAACATAATTTACTTAATTTGTATTGACTTTTCGGTACTGGAACTATATATGTATAGGCTCGCTCTTTGTAGGATGCTATATAATTTTGAATCACTTCCAATCCATTATCTTATTTAAGCTAATTCATTGAGAAAACAATACCAAACAACAACTAAGCCAGGGGAATGACCCCGAAGCCCAAGTTAATACCACCACGTACTGAAACAAAACTACTCCATAACACTCTTATACTTGACACATTATTCTTAATTCATGCGCGCAGCCTCAAACATTGGAAGCCCCCACAAGTTGTATGATGTTCTGTGGGAAGCACATTGTACCGTTGAATCAAAGTCGCTTCTGTCCGGACAGTCACAATGACTAGTATCATTCTTGTAGCATTCATCCATGGTGTTTGTGATTCCTTCAAAAGCAAAAAAAATAAAATAAAATACAATGAAGCAAGATTCAATTTTGGAAGATAGAAAACATTTCAACATCAATTCTGGGTACTCACCATATTTGTTGAGGTTGGACTTTATGTCAGCCAAAAACTCGAAGTCATTCGACACGAAGAAACAGGCCCCGGTCAGATTGGATTTCAGTTGATTCAACATCGATGGAAGGCCCTCACTGAATGGGCGAACCATTTTGTTAACCCTTTCGTTACAGCATAACGCTGTGGGGTCTGACGGGTTTGCGAAAGCCGGAGTGCATCCCATTGGCCATATGTTATTTAGAACCATCTTTATGGCTCTGAGTTTGTACAATGCCTGCAAATGCAACATTACAACAAAACAAAAACTAACGATCGGTAGTTCATGTCAATAAATTGACTAATTTCTAGGCAAGCTCTTTCTTATTTTTTTTTTCTTTTCTAGATACCGTAAGACGAATAGCCAGTGTGTCTATCAGTAGTTCGGTGAAAACACAAGGGGTCAAGTGGCTCAGGGTTCCATTATTCGGAGGGAGATAGTTTACGACATAATCCTCGATTCCAAATGAGATTACAAATATCGAATTGACCAGATGGTCTATGAGTCGTTCAGCAGTAAGCAGATTGGGCAAGTAGGTCACCAAAAATGTACATTGCTGGTACTATTTTGGCTATTTCTTGCCCAGTACCAGATGTTGCGATGATTGCGAGGAAGAAAAGAGGGATTAGAATTGGGTTGGCCATGGCTGAAGAAAAGATGAAAGCAGAATAGATGAAGTGAATTGACCTTATTTATAGACCCAATGTTGGGAGATGTCTCCACCTTGTGATTAAGTCTAATGCCCTGGCCAAATGGGCTTAGCATGTTACTTTTTTGTCAATTTGGAGCAATTACCTACAATTAGACCCCTGTAATCGCAGCTGGTTGGTTTCACATGCATATATTAATTGCACCCACCTCAAAAGGTTTTTCTAGGTGTGGCAAATGGACGGGTCTGCGCGGATTTGGGCGGGTTGAAACGGGTCGTGTGTCAAATATGGGCGAATCAAATAATGGTCAAAAAGTAAACGGATTGAAACTGGTCGGGTCGAAAATAAGTCAAGTTAAACCCAAACCCGTCCGACCCGACCCCTTTTTTTTTGGAGGGGGGTGGTTTCCGTGCCCTTCTTTTCCCCCCTCCTCTATAATTTGTCTCAATAAGGGGATTCAAAAAAGTAAAATGTTATGATTAAAACTCTTTTTTTTTAAATAAAAATGAAGCAATATTATTACAGACTAAAAAAACTTTAAAAAATCAGGTTTTTACCTTCTTCTTTTTTTCCATTTCCATACAGTAACGTAACTTCTACGATGAGTCAGAGGCCGCATCAGAGAATTGTCTAGAAGGTGATGATTGCATCGATTGTACAGTTTTGGTCTTCGTTGTGTTCGCCGAAGCCACTGCTTAGGTTTGGATTAAAAAGTCAAGTGACTTTCTTTCTTTTTTTGTCTCTATGCAAATTTTTTTGTATTTGTTTGTTTTGCGACAAATTTTTTATCCCTATTTGTTCGTCTCAATGAGAGAATCGAAAAAGTAATTTTTTTTTTACTTTTACCTTAATATTTTTTGTAATATTCAAGATAAATCCCAACAACCGACTTTTTGGGCTTTATCTTGAGTTTGAAAATATGAAATAAGTACTTATTTTTTGAAAAGGAGTTCTAGAACGAGGCCTTAATAAGGTGAATTGGTTGATTTACCCATGAATTCAAACTAAGTTTTGCTACGGGATTTTTGGCCTTTATGGGCTTTTTTCATTTTGTCCCTATTCATTTTTTTGCATTATTTTGTTTTGTGACAAACTTTTTACTCTTATTGATTCGTCTTGACACAATGAATCAGAAAAGTAAATTGATTTATAGGCTTATGTTTGTCTTTAATCAAAAAAAGTTTGGATTTCGATCGTAATTTTTTACTTTTTAGATTCTTCTCGTCATAAGGACATAATAATTTACAAAAGAATCGACAAAAAACTAATAAATGCGAAAAAAATTGAATAAAAACAAAAAAAATTAAGCCAATTTACTTATTTAAGCCAAAAAACAGCCTCAAATATAATTACTTTATCTTATAGCTCCGGGAGTCGGTCGGTCTTGGTCCTTGGAGAGAGAGAGAGAGAGAGAGAGCTGAGAGGGAATGTATCTCAGTGAACCAATTTTCTAACAAAAAAACCGTGCTTTTGTTTGCTTTTGACTTGCCTAGTACATGGTGTGTACAGGAGGCGAGAGGGTAGTTCACTCTTGTGCAAGATGGGTTTTTTTAATCATAACCTATATTGAACCTATTTTTAATTCATTTAAACACATGTAAATATGGGTTAATATGAGTTCAACTCATAATATAATATGGGCATGTTGGATTGGGTTAAAAGTGGGTGGGTTTGGACGGATTAGAAAATATGGGTTGAAATTGCCACCTCTAAGTTTTTCCCACTTAAAAAGTGGTGGTCTTTTTCCAACTTCTATTTAAGGCAAATGCACTACTAAAAAATGGTACAAAGATCACAATCCAAAAATTAAGAAAATCTCACTTTTTGTAAAAGCGTAATAAAATGTTATGGACTATTATAGTTTTTAATTTCAATTATAAGAAAAAACTGAGATGAAAATATTTTTTAATCTCAATAATCTAAAAAGTGATATTGTAACTTAAAAATTAGATCTCATTAGAAAACGTTTTGCCAAGTAGTATTAATTAGACCACATGCACTTGAGGCGCCCTACATCCCGTAGATTGACGCCAGAAAATCAGAAACCCTTATCTGTGTTAACAAGCATGCATATTTTGGCTGGACGAGGATTGGATCAAAACCAATTTTTTCCAAGTTTTACCATTGCTATGAAAACACCATTTCTATATATTGTTTGCTAATTCCTATTGTGACTAGACCCAAAAATTTCCGTCAAATTTTGAAGGACTCCAGCAACCGACGAGAGGCACCGACCAGGGGAACTGACGCCGCGCGGGGCCCACTCTGGGCCCCGCACGAATGATCCGATCGAGTCATTCAATAATTTTAAAATGAAAAATCGAGCGGACCTACAAAAAATCAGCTCAATCTGATACGTATAAGTGCTCGATCCAATCATCAATTTTTTCATGGATCTGAAATCTAAATGAAAAAATTGGCAATATGTTTTAGAGGTGCTCAAGAAAACTGCCTGAACAGCAAAATCGGTTCGATCCGGACCGAACTGTTCTATTTGGTCCAATTATGTGGGTAATTGGTCAGGTTGTGGTTCCAAAAAATAAGAACCTTTAATTTTGGTTCGATTACTGGTTCTCAATTTAAAAACCATGGTTAGAACCAAACCGGACCGTTTAGAACTAATATATATATATATATATATATATATACACACACACACACACACACACATACATACATAAATGTGTGTGTAATTAAATATGTATTTGGATTTGGATTTGGTAGGTTAATATTTTCCTTGTTAAAGTTAATTTATTTAGAGGTTAAATCTAATTTGTTTGTAAAGTTCTTAATAAAATTTCTATTTTTATTTTACCTATGAGTGCTTTAAAATTTTAATTTTAAGAGTTCATATGAATAAGTGTTTGGATACTAATTGGATAGAATCAAAACCGAACCAAAATCGGACCGATCTTGCGGTTTGGTTCTGATTAGGTTTCACGCATATATTGGTTAGGTTTTGGTTCTCAATTTTCTAAAACCGTTTGAAATCGTTCAGTTACTGGTTTTCTAAAGAACCGGACCGTGTGCACTCCTAATATGTTTGGCTAAAGACAAAAATAATTCAAAACAAACAAACTCTTTTAGATTATTTTTTTCTTCATTCAAAAAAATTTAGTTTGGTTGACAATTTTTATGCTTGTTAGATTTCTCGTGTTTAGACAAACCAATAATTACAAAATTTGGTGAACATGCAACTAAAAAATCAATAATTACAAAATTTGATGAACAACTAAACTAAGCTTCTTTTTTGGTTTAGTAATTGCTATTTGATCTCTATGGGTATATAATTAATTTGTCTTCTTACAATTGAATGGTTCTTGACTTCTTGTTCTTATTACAGTGGGGAAACTAGATCATAAGTAAGATGTGCACATCTCAACTGTGGTTCTGAACCCTAACGTGTCTTACTAAATTGTAGTAATTGTAAGCATATTTACTCAACAATGTGACGTTCTACCATCAACATTAAATTGTATTTTACTGATTTTTTTATTTTTTTATTTTTGCCAGCAATCCTTAAATGGAATGCTCTGGGATGTTTAGGTTGGATGAAATCAAATGCCACGACTAGCTAGCCATAATGGTTTTTCATAACATATATATACTCAAGAAAAGGACATTTTACTTTCTTTACATACAAGTTCTAGTAACTAAGAGGCATGACCTAATGGGCTTTTATATAATTAGGCTAAAAGGCAGGACGTGTATCAATTTTTCCTAACCAGATAGTTTACGTACTCTCTACTGGAACTGAAAGATCCGTCAAGCTACAAACGAATGGAGCAGTTTGAGGCTCAGCTTGGCTCAACTCGTTTGGGCTCAGCTCCACTTGACTCAATTGTTCAACATACGAGCCGAGCTCGAGCTCGAATTTTGGGCTTGTTTAGTAAAAATGAGCCATGCAAACTTAACATTCTAAAGCTCAGCTCGGCTCAAAAATAGGCTCGGCTAGTTTATAGGGGCTCATTTAGTAAATAAATTGGACTCGGCTCATTTACGGCCAAGCTTGAACATGACAAAGTTTGGCTTGGCTCGTTTGCTGCCCAATTCCCCCATATGGCATGGGGATAAAGGTTGATGGTGGGATTATAACCTGACCATGGAATAACAACTAATGCCAAAAAAAAACTAATTTAACAAAATAGTTTCCATCTATATGAACCTTAAATGATACTCTCTCGTCCCTTTTTAAATGTCCAACTTTATAAATTCAATTTTTTCAACGTGACAAACTAGTTATAATATTTTTACAGGATAAAGATATTCCCAATGACCAATTGAATTTAAGTTGTTTCAATCATAGTTTTCAGGCACAAGAAATAATGAATGGGTACCAGATAAAGAAATAATGTCCCTTGCCTATTAGATAATGTCCCTTGCGCGCCTTGTTTCCCCTAGTAGCTATGTTTAGAAAAACATGCAGATTTTATGGGGCTAATTATTGTTTTCCTCTTATTAATATTGATTCTCTTTGCTGAACTACACCATACGTTTAGTAGCTATCATGCTTTATTCGCACCACTCTCAAATTAGAATTTCGAAGACTTTGGGTAGTAGCTAGTTTTGAATGCTGAATGCCTTCTAAAATCATTCATGAAGTTCCACCCATGTGAGCTGCTTCGTTTTCTATATATTTATACTAACTACTATTCAAGCATATCACATATGCAGACAAATATGCATTTATGAGGGTGGTAAATATGGCTCAACAAAGAGAAACCAAATTTGTCATGTTGGTTGTATCATTCATCTCTCCAGTGGTGACTTGAATTCGAGTCTCACAGGAGAGTAGGTTTGGGGTTGAGGGCTATGGACAACCTCTGACTTTGAACCTTCATTGACTAATATATTAATACCCCACTAATGTATACCGTATGACAAAAAAACAAATAATGAAATAAAAATTGTTCTGCTAAAAATTGACAAATCTACCCCTAAAACTTCATCTATAAAAATTGTCCACGCTGATCTTTTCATCTTAACGGTCTTTTTGACAAAATGGTGCTAATTGATTATTGGTTATAATTGAGGGAGTCTATATGGGTGATTTTAAATGTTATGGGATGAGATCTCTATAAAAAAAAGTGATAGATTCGAGGGTCTCAGTGTCTTTTCACCTTTTGGATATAGCTCTGTACCCGGCTTCTCTTTTGCTAGCATCCTTTATTTTCTTTTAATAATTGCTATTTGGTCTCTGTGGGCAAAATTTTGTCTTCTTACAATTTAATGGTTCTTTTTCTTATTACAGTGGGAAACTAATGGAAACAGAGCACATACAGCTGTATATCCGCACATCTGGCCTTTTCTGAACTCTAACCTGTCTAAATATATTGTAATTTTAATCATATATACTTACTCACAATAAGACGTTCTACCATCAACCTTCAATTGTACTTTTGTTTTTTTCCAGCTATCCTTAAATGGAATGCCCTGGGAAATGTTTAGGTTGGATGAAATTAAATTACCTCTTTAACTAGCAGCAGTGGCAAAAAAGGGGATCAAATCTAGATTTGTAAAGATGACGTGCTTAGGACAATTCCAGAAGAGAGTGTTTCACTCACTAGCCCTACCGTTCATGCGCCGAAGTGTGGTCCTGTTAAGGGATCCCCTGTTAAGAAAGGGAGAGTTGGGTTTAGTACCGTTGGGGAAAAATCCACCCATGAAGCTTGGAAAGGAGAGTGAATCGAGCTAAAATAGAAAGGGAAAATGACAGTTAATAACGTGTTTTGATAATTAATAAACACTAAGGACATTTTCAGTATTAACAAATGTTCTTAGCTTATTCTTAGCAGGTATTAATTATCAAAACACGTCATGTGCCGTCATTTTCCCATAGGAAAATTCTTTATTATTCAAGAATGCTTGTAAGGTGATGGATACAGGTGCTTGACTGGAAATAAAACTCATAGGGGGGTGAGCTTTAATTTAAAGCAATTGGTTGAATGGAAGAAGTGGAAATCGCTGATAGGGAGGAAGCCTTAAACTACAAGAAAATTGCATTTTAGTGGCGCCAAAAAGTTGTCACTGAATCTGGAAAAAGTGACACAATAAGATTTAGGAAAAAAAAAAAAAAAACATTATCATAGTATCATCACTTAAAGTGTGTTGCTACAAAAAATATAGTGACAATAAGTGCGACGTTGTCACAAAAAATAATCACCTTTAGTAGACAGTTTGTGACAATTCTACATGTCACTAAAAGGATAAATAAACGTTATCACTAAATTGAATTTTTCTGAAATAATGGAAAATTACTTTTTGTGACAATAAACAGTTCTGTCACAAAACTTAGAAACAGTAGTGACAATTTTGCACGTCACTAACCTTGAAATTGTTTTAACATAAAAATGCCAATAAAATTCATTTTTGTGAATAAGTTAGTTTCTACATTCAATAACAAGCTTGGTGCCAAAGACAAAGAACTATAAGTGAAAAACTAGAGGGATCATCATTTGTGACAAAAGAATATTCAATCTCATTAAAACCATGATCCAAAATCCGAAGGATTGTGGTGAGTCAATGTCAATCTCAGCTAAATAATTTTTTTTATTCCAAAGTAATTTTATGCTTAGCCATATAGCTTCTTTTCTTCTTGAGGCTTTCAAGAAATAAGATGGCCATGTTGTGCAACTGAAGAAAACGAAACCAGGTTATGCATGCAACCTAACAAATTTAAGGCGAAGTATCTCCTTAAGTTGTGAAAGCGATGATGCCTCCCGGCTTGGATGTAGACCAAAGGGTAGGCCAAATTCAATTTCAGTGTTTGGATCTTCCACCTGATCTTAACATTACATTACCTTGAACGAAGGATAGAACAGCACTAGCCGCTTTCTGTCCAGAAAGGAAGCTGTATCTTTTCTTCGACGAACTTCACCTGACCCAGGGCGCTTACAAAGTTAAAGCTAACCAGTGCCTCAACAGTACTACTTCAGGCGGCATTGGTTCTCCATATGGCATCAACGACTTAGTTGAAGTCAAATAATACTGGGGCTGTAGACGAGATTTCTCAAACCTACTTTGATGGAAAATAAATTTTTAACTCCTTGAATTTCACCTTTTGGTTCCCTTTCACTTGTTGGACCCACCATAGGGCACGTGGCGTCACGTGCCCTCACAACCTTTTTTTTTTTAAATTTCCTGAGTTTACGTATATATATTATATATGCCAACATGTACAATAAATTGCAGTTTTGGTGCAATGGTAAGAAACCTTCTATAATGAACACTTAGCGAGAGTTCGATTCCCCTGCACTCCGTGGTTTTTTTTTCTTTTATTCTTTTTCCAAAATGCACAAAACTGCAGTCCGTGGTTCTTTTTTTTTTATTTTTTTTTCAAATTGTACAAAACTCTCACGACCAAGATTTCCCCCACCCAAAAAAGGTTTCCCCCATCCACTAAAATTCTTTCACAACCAAGGTTTCTCCTACTCCCCAACGTCTCCAATCATTTGTTTAGTACTCAATATGAATTCGCACATTGTATTTGTACATTTTTGGTCCCCGAAACTTGTACTTGTGGAGTTAATAATAGGAAAATAGATAATGAACATGTGATAATTTTGTTTTAACACATATAATCGAGATGCGCAAATTTGCCCAAATAGCTTGTCATTAAAATGCATATATACTTTTAAATTATTACATTATCATGAATGTTAAAATTATTTTAGTATGAATGTGTTTAACTATAACTCACATATTACAGCGTTACAAAGAAAATTGATACCCCCACTATGTCAAATTCCTCAATCCGCCACTGCTTGTCTCCTAATATATAGTTTGCTATATTTTCAAGGGTTCTATATTGTTAGACCCCATAAGGCCATAATGAAGTGGGAGATATCCCATATTTGATCGCATGTTTCACATACAATTTGCTTGATTAGGGATGTAAACGGTTCAATCGGGAAGGTTGGCAGGCATTTTCCTAACCAAGCCGCTTTGACAACTCTTTCACCGCATCCAAGCGGTATGATCTTTAACACACTGTAAAAAAGAACATATATTGAAAAGAAGAAACCATCTGTCATTCTAATCAGAGAAGTTGGCAAAGTCTTCAATGTCAGGGTAGCCAGACGGTTAGTATAATTTAGGCTCTGGTTGTTTCACGGTAAAAAAAATTCACACCAATTATTTTGTGGTGTTTGGTTGACATTATCAAATTATTTTCTCTCTTCTAAAAAAAAAAAGGAGATAGTTCTATTACAATTAATTTTGGTACGACAACATTTTCGCAGAAGTGAATTTTTTTCTATCTGAACAGGAGCGGTAAGCTCAATTTGCCACAATGATGGCGTAATACTTGTACTGATGAACCCAAAACTATGAGATTGGAACCAAAAGAGGACCCAATTTAACCCCCAATTCTCTATAGGTATCGACTGACTATTCAGGTGTTCCGAGGGCACGCTTGATTGTCGGATTACTTTTAGGAATGATTAGGAAATAGAGGATATAAGTGGGGTCTACAAAATAATAGATGAGATTATATCAACTAGCAAAAAAAAAATCTGTGACGAATCCAAGTGTAAAATGTTAGCGCAAATGAATCCATACATTTTTTACACTGTTCGAATAATAAGAGCAACAAATTTTTTTATTCAATTATATGACATCATTTAATTACCACAATGTGATATAGCAAATAATACTGTAAAAAGCAACCACATAGGTTGCTAAAATTGGCACAATTTGTTGCCATTTCTCAAAAATGACAAAAGAAATGGCAAATAGCACTCTAGACCCACAAATGAAATACATGGGTGTAGCCCCTTACTATTTTCTGGCCGAATGACACTATTTATTGGTCAGAAATGAGAATGACGAGGGGAAAAAAATGACATTAAGGGGCGTGGATGCTCTAATTATGACACCTATTCAAAATTGAATTTTCAAATTGTGTCCATGGGAGGAGTAAGGTGGTGTTCCGGTTTCTTGAAAAAGAACTTTTTAGAAAAGGAAGGTAATTTTAAGCTCAAAAATCATGTGTTTATGTAAATAATTTTCCTACCAATATGGATCTTATTTGATAGATTTCATTGAGATCTTTTATACGGTGCAAAAAAAAACAAAAAATCATTTTTTATTTTCATTATATTTGAGTTTAAAAATTGAAGAAAAGAACTTTTTGAAAAAGAAGAGTCAGTGGAACACCCCCTAAGACATGTCACCCCAAGTTTATCACCTCCAATTGATTTTATTTTTTTTTGGGTAAGTCAAATTTTAAATATGTTGCTGCTAGGTTTTAAACTTGTGTTAAAGAGAACACAAGGAAACACCTAAATCACCGAACCAAAGCATGTTTTGCATAAAATGTAATTAGCCAAGGGGATTCGAACCCAAACCACCATCATTGATTTCTAACCATGATGTAAAAGAGAGAAATCAAGAATAGATTCGTTGCGGATCCAAAAAAAACAAAAATAGTATAGATTCGTTTATAGGTTCGACCCATCTCATTATCCAAATACTCTGAACCCGACGGTTAACCCAGTTGTTCTAACGGGTCAGGTCTTCGAAAAATTACAGAAGATCGCAGCAGGAGAAAGAACATAGGTTTTAGGGAGGGTTTTAGGCGGCTGGCTACACACCATATCCCCTCTCTCTCTCTTCGATCTCACTTCCATTCTATAAGATTTCTCATCTTGTTTACACTTACCAATCTATCCAATTGTCTCCTTCACTTGGCCTCTGCTTTGTGCGAAAATCCCATGAATTTTTATCATGTTCACCCCAATTTCGATCATCAACCCTTAATTCCCCACTAAAATCCACCACCACATTTACTTGAAATGTGGAGAAACTTGTTGAAACAGGCTTCCTTGAAGAAGCCCAAGTCCTCCACCGAGCCCTACTCTATCGTACCCTTACTATCTAACCCCATAAACTTCTCCAAACCATCGAATTTTCCTGGCAAAATTAGGCCAAAAGACCACACGGGTGTATCATCCTCTACAAAAGACCAGATGGGACTTTCCAAGATCTCATTTTTACCAAACCCTTTTGCTAGTTTTTCAAGTTATGTGAGGGGGAGGGGTTATGGAAGTGTGGCCCAGGCCCTAGTTTCAACAGAAGAAGAAGAAGATAGTGATGAAAATCAAGAAAATCAAGAATTGATTGAGGCGGCTACTAAGAAACCAAAGCAGCCGAAATTGGTGGGTGGGATAGGGCAAGGGAAGTACCTAATACTTAGGAGGAGGCAGATAAAGACTGAGACAGAGGCATGGGAAGAGGCTGCCAAGGAGTACCAGGAACTGTTAGTGGACATGTGTGAACAGAAGCTGGCACCCAATTTGCCTTACATCAAGTCGTTGTTCTTGGGTTGGTTCGAACCGCTGCGGGACGTTATTGCTAAAGAGCAGGACTTGTGCAAGGAAGGGAAGAACAGGACGGCTTACGCCCCGTGGTTTGATCAGCTGCCCGCAGATATGATGGCGGTTATTACGATGCATAAGTTGATGGGTTTGTTGATGACTGGGGGAGGACATGGTGGTGCCAGGGTGGTCCAAGCTGCTTGCCAAATAGGCGAAGCCATTGAGCATGAGGTGAGTCAGCTTCATTCCTCTCTGTTCGTTTTGATTTTCACATAGTTCAACCGTATTTGCACCGCGTAGAGTGGCAATGCTTTTGCGTGTTCAAGCTGTTTCATGCTTTGAAGCTGTGGTTTTTGTCCTTCCTGTGAAGCTATTTATTGCCAAATCTTCAGTATGCTTAACTGCAGTCGAGCCTAATGTTCTGTACTCTACAGAAATAGTTTCCATGCGGTACTCCCTTTGAGTTATGTCTACCTGTTTGCCTGTTTAGAGATTGTGCGAGGTGCTTATTTACGAGATTATATTTTTGCCATTGGACACTAGGTTTTTGTTCCCGAGATTATATCTCTGGCCATATTATTCTGCTGACTGTCTGTTTAATTTCAGAGGCTTAGCCATAGAAACCTGTGTTTATTCACCCATTGTTGTAATGCCTAAAATGTGCCACCTTTTAGCATGATCTCGTACTCTTTGCTCTAATGTCCAATAATAAATAATTGTGTCCAAAGTGACGTTCTGGAATTTTAGACATGGATATGTTTCCGGACTGAGATTATATGCATTTTCCTTTTTGGCATAGTGTTGTCAATTTAGGTTATGTTTATCTACCATCTTCAAGAGAGAGAGAGAGAGAAGGGGGGGGGGAGGAGAAGAATTTGTACGTATTTCCAGTCTAACCTTTGTGGTCTTCAATGAAAATTGCTTTTCAATTCTTATCTTCTTTGTGTACCAGGCTAGGATATACCGATTTTTGGAGAGGACAAAGAAAAAGAACACGGAGAACAAGAATCCCGAAGAAGAATTTGATTCTGTAGTTAAAGATGAACAGAAATTAAGGAAAAAGGTTAACGTCTTGATGAAAAAGCAAAAAGTGCA